>WNWK01002880.1:145000-190101 GCA_009830355.1 Cherax destructor | reverse complement strand
AACACGGTCCATATATCTTACCTGTGAGTCACCTACCACAAGAATTCGCTTACCTCTATTAGCAGGGGAAGTAGTACCTTTACCTTCACTTGGGGAAGTAGTACCCTTACCTTCACTTGGGGAAGTAGTACCTTTACCTTCACTGGCCACTGGAGTACACTCATCCTGAAGAACAGAGAAGCGATTTCCTACCTTCAAGTCTTCTCTCTTAACCTTCCTTATTTTGATGTTCCTGCCATTACTGGGAACCACTTGCCATTTGTAGCAGGTGCTGGACTGCACCTCACTCCTGGTAACCTTTACTTCCTCCCCCCCTTCACCCTCCTCGCAGGGAGTGGCAGACTGCACCTCACTACTGGTATCCCTATTCCCCTCCAGAACTGCAGCCACCTCACCCTCTCTTCCAAAACCATTGAGGTGAACCTTCAGCCTCCTAATTTCCTCCTGGAGAAGCAGGACCTCACTCTCACTTCCAAACCCATTGAGGTGAACCTTCAGCCTCCTAAATTCCTCCTGGAGAAGCAGGACCTCCTCCTTCAGCACTCCAACCTCACGTTTTAAAACACTGCAGCAGCTAGCCATGATTAACCCCCACACTAATTCCCAAAGCACTCAGTGACTGCGACCACTCGTGAAAGATGGCTTCCTATACTTGGATCGAGAGCCCTTCACCAGCATCAAGGTCCTTGTCATATATAGGTCCTTGTCATATATAGGTCCTTGTCTTATATAGGTCCTTGTCTTATATAGGTCCTTGTCTTATATAGGTCCTTGTCATATATAGGTCCAAGGTAGGCACCGAAGGAATTACATCTTCTCCCGTCCGGACGAAGGCTGGTCTCACTGTTTCTGTCGGTGACCCAGTGAGGAAGACTCATTGACCATCACTCAGTCAACTGCTGTCTTTCCAAGAAGCGCAACAGGACGTTGGAAAAGATTCTCCGAACCTCAACATTCCCACATGTTCTTGAAGAGCTCAGGCACTGTGCTGCAGATCCTTAGAGGAGGACCTGCCTAGCATGGGCTGGTAAGCCTGTTAAGGCGCCCCTCTGTTCTTATGTTCTCAAGATCTTAAATTCGCTAAACCCGCGTGGGTCATTCAGCATTCAACAGTTGAAGATGAGCTTAGAAGGAATTCGTGTACCTGCCATATTGTGCAGTCATTAAAGACGTGTAAACCTGGGTTATAATACCCAGAAATTGGTTTAAAAAACACGTGATGAAATACTAGAACATATTTATTAGAGGTTCCAGGACCGAAACGTTTTCTAATATGTCCTACTGTTTGCTGACGTGTCTTTCTAAATCAGCCATTAAGAGAGGCAGCTGGTAATCATTACAGTTGGTCAGACAACATGTGACACACTGTGGTCAGCTCATCTGGTATGAGTTAATTGTTTTTTGCACCCAGACACGCCTCGTCTGGCCCTTTCTATGGGCGGAAAGGGTAGGGCCCCTAACAAGGGTAGAAAGGGAGGATACCCCCCCTCTTTTGGATAATTTTCTCCAAATTTGTACGCAGCTGGTAATCATTACAGTCAAGTATATACCTTTCAGTGTATATAATTGAGATGTACTGTATGTATACAACTCTCAGTATACATAACCTTGCGTCAAGGCATCCCCCGCGAAGGGATTAAAAAAATTAAACCGTATTTTAAATAAAAACAAATGCTAAACATTGTGTAATAAAAATGTTATTTAACATTTTAAAATAAAAGAATAACAAAATGTCAAAACAAAAAAAAAACTTGAAGGCCGAGTTGCGTCAAAATTTGTTCAACAGAGTTAGGGCTGAAACAGTCAAGTGGTTGAGGGTAAACTTTAGTAATTATCCCCCTCAAGTATCGCCATAACCCACACCAAAGTTACCTCATAATTCCCACGCACACCGACTTCGTTCAACTCAAAATGAAAAAAAAAGTGGGGAAATATATATATATATATATATATATATATATATATATATATATATATATATATATATATATATATATATATATATATATATATATATATATATATACTATATGTATGTGTGTGTGAAGTGAAATAAAGAATATCTTAAAATTTTCTTGTGCTGATCTTCGTTTTTTTTTTTTTTTGGTGTGTAGAAATATACTACAAATATATATGTATTATAAATATCTGCATCATAAACTGTACCTTGTTGGCTTTACTGACTATTCATTCTTAAGCTGTTCAGATAATAATTAAGAATAATAATAATAATAATTATTAAAATGATAATAACTAAAATAATAATAATAATTAATAATAATAATAATTTTCTTTAACGTACAACAGCCAACACAGATAATATGTGAAGAGCTGTAGTGGTAAACTCTGAGGAAAATCTTTGAGAGTGAATGTGACGCGTCAGTCCCTGTGGTGAACGACCAGCCTTCAGGTCCACGCCTCCCACCAACCTGAAATCTTAACTCTTCCTCTCTCTTGCTTCCTGTACTTTATTTTACAGTACTAAGACTTGCTTGCGATTGTGTTATTTACAGTACTAAGACTTGCTTGCCCTTGCTTCATTTGCACCATATTTGTTAATGTCCATCTTATTTTGAGTAAGATCATGGTTAATTTTCTTTGATATTGTTTGAATGTAACAGTGATCAGGAGAACTAGACAATACTCACTGGGCAGGTTGGTTGGCTTATGGGGTTTGAAGGCTGTCGACTACACAATGAAGATTGACGCTGCAGGTGACCTGTACACTAACTAGCAGTCAGAGATTCTTTGGGATGACCTGACTATGGGTCAGGTAGGTGGTTTTGGTTGCCAATATGACGTTTTCCAGAGCATAGTTCTAGCTGCCCAGACAACTTTTGTTCCAAGTAGGGAAATTAGATCTAACAAAAATGATCCTAAATGGATGAACAATAGTTTAAAACATCTCATTGGTCGAAAGAGAGGCATATATAGGCGTATCAAAAGAGGGGATGGACAGATAAGAAATCAATATTTTCAATTAAAGAGAGAAATAAAAAAAAGGAATAAGAAAAGCAAAAAGGGATTATGAGGCTAAGGTCGCAAGGGATTCGAAGACTAACCCAAAAGGGTTCTTTCAGGTATACAGAAGAAGATTAGGGACAAGATAGGCCCACTTAAGAGTAACTCAGGACAGATCACGGACAGTGATATGGATATGTGTGAAATTTTCAATACTTCCTTCCTCTCAGTTTTTACTCAGGAAGATACTAACGGAATTCCAGAAATAATAAATTATGTTGAACAGGAAGATAATAGACTGCTCGATTGGGGTAACTAGTGACATGGTCCTCAGACAAATATAGAAATTAAAACCTAACAAATCCCTAGGCCCTGATGAACTGTTTGCAAGAGTTTTAAAGGAATGTAAAGAGGAACTTAGCAAACCTTTGGCAAATGTTTTCAATATATCACTACAAACTGGCATAGTGCCTGACAAGTGGAAAATGGCAAATGTAATACCTATTTACAAGGCAGGTGAGAGGTCCTTAGCATCGAACTTTAGACCAATAAGCCTTACCTCCATAGTTGGTAAATTTATGGAATCAATAATTGCCGAGGCAATTCGTAGCCATCTTGAAAGGCATAAATTGATTAATGAATCTCAGCACGATTTTACTAAGGGGCGTTCCTGTTTTACGAATTTACTAACTTTTTTCACTAAGGTGTTTGAGGAGGTAGCTCTTGGTAATGAATACATATGATATTGTGTATATGGACTTCAGTAAGGCGTTCGATAGAGTTCCACATCAGAGGCTATTGAGGAAACTTAAGGCACACGGAATAGGAGGAGAAATTTTTTCCTGGGTAGAGGCATGGTTGACAAATAGGCGGCAGAGAGTTTGCATAAATGGGGAGAAATCAGAATGGGGGCACGTATCAAGCGGTGTTCCAAAGGGGTCAGTTTTGGGCCCCCTGTTGTTTACAATTTACATAAACGACATGGGGGAATAAATAGCAATATAAGCAAGTTTGCTGATGACACCAAGAGAGGCCGTCCAATTCATTCTGGTGAGGACATTGGAGCACTCCAGGATGATTTGAATAGACTGATGCAGTGGTCGGAGAAGTGGCAGATGCAGTTTAATATAGACAAATGCAAAGTTCTAAATGTTGGGCAGGAAAATAACCATGCCACATATAAACTGAATAATGTAGATCTTAATACTTGTGATTGCGAGAAGGATTTAGGAGATCTAGTTAGCAGTAATCTGAAACCAAGACAACAGTGTATAAGTGTTCGCAACAAAGCTAACAGAATCCTTGGCTTCATATCAGTCCTCAGTCCTCAGGTTGTTCTTCAACTCTATATATTTTTGGTTAGGCCTCATTTAGATTATGCTGCACAGTTCTGGTCACCTTATTACAGAATGGATATAAATGCACTGGAAAACGTACAGAGGAGGATGACAAAGTTGATCCCATGTATCAGAAATCTTTCCTATGAGGATAGACTGAGGGCCTTGAATCTGCACTCTCTAGAAAGGCGTAGAATTAGGGGGGATATGACTGAGGTGTATAAATGGAAAACAGGAATAAATAAAGGGGATGTAAATAGCGTGCTGAAAATAGCCAGCCAAGACAGTACTCGAAGCAATGGTTTCAAGTTGGAAAAGTTCAAATTCAGAAAGGATATAGGAAAGCACTGGTTTGGTAATAGAGTTGTGGATGAGTAGAACAAACTCCGAGTACGTCATAGGGGCTGGGACGTTGTGTAGATTTAAAAATTGGTTAGATAAATACATGAGTGGGTGTGGGTGGGTGTGAGCTGTACATGACTAGCTTGTGCTACTAGGTCAGATGCCGTACTAATTCCCTAAGTGGAAGTGACCTGACTACCTGGATTTTACCTGGAGAGGGTTAACTCCAGGTGGTCGGGTCTAAGCCGGGGGGTGATGGACCTGCCTTGCATGGGTCATTAGGCTTGCTGCAGTGTTCCTTTTTTCTATTGTTCTTATGTTCTTATGGCCTGGAACTGCTTATAATACTGCTCAGGAAAATATCGTTTATTTTAATTGAATTGTGTAATTTTGATACGGTTGGCACCACATGAAGTCATGTTTTTTTTTTCCTTTTTAAATAAAACATTGTTACTGGATCCCTGAAGCCCAAGCTGGCTTGTGTTTGCGTAAGAAACTCCATTAAAAATAGACGCAAGATCCATTTTCTGAGACTTCTTAGTTTTCCTTGGCAAGTAAAGAAGTCGACTCCGGGAAGAAAACCGCGAGAGGAACACAAAACATTAAATTAGTCATTTAAAGATGGCTGGAGGTTGCAACACAGACGATGACACATGTTTGAGACACACGCTTCCACTAGGTACAGGACCTGATTAATGCATGGGCTTTAGGGGCTGCAACCAGCCCAGGGGCCTCCAGCGGCTGGAGGCCTCCAGCCTTGTAAAAATAAATTTAATATTTCTTTAGCTCTTTGCTGTATAACCCCTGTGGTTTAGCGCTTCTATTTGATTATAATAATAATAATCTTTAGCTCTTTTTCTTTTTGAAAATATCACTGGAGACGTCACAGCACCTGTACCCCAGAAGCCTCACAGCACCTGTAGTTCAGAAGCTTCATAGTACCTGTAGCCCAGAAACCTCACAGCACCTGTACCCCAGAAACCTCACAGCACCTGTACCCCAGAAACCTCACAGCACCTGTACCCCAGAAGCCTCACAGCACCTGTACCCCAGAAGCCTCACAGCACCTGTACCCCAGAAGCCTCACATCACCTGTACCCCAGAAGCCTCACAGCACCTGTAGCCCAGAAACCTCACAGCACCTGTACCCCAGAAGCCTCACAGCACCTTTAGCCCAGAAGCCTCACAGCATCTGTAGCCCAGAAGCCTAATAGCACAGCATCTGTAGCCCAGAAGCCTCCTTTCAGACACTCTGTAGCCCAGAAGCCTCACCTCAGCATCTGTGAGCCCAGAAGCCTCACAGCATCTGTAGCCCAGAAGCTTCACAGCATCTGTAGCCCAGAAGCCTCACAGCATCTGTAGCCCAGAAGTCTCACAGCACCTGTAGCCCAGAAGTCTCACAGCACCTGTAGCCCAGAAGCCTCACAGCACCTGTAGCCCAGAAGTCTCACAGCACCTGTACCCCAGAAGCCTCACAGCACCTGTAGCCCAGAAACCTCACAGCACCTGTACCCCAGAAGCCTCACAGCACCTGTAGCCCAGAAGCCTCACAGCATCTGTAGCCCAGAAGCCTAATAGCATCTGTAGCCCAGAAGCCTCATAGCATCTGTAGCCCAGAAGCCTCACAGCATCTGTAGCCCAGAAGCCTCACAGCATCTGTAGCCCAGAAGCCTCACAGCATCTGTAGCCCAGAAGCTTCACAGCATCTGTAGCCCAGAAGCCTCACAGCATCTGTAGCCCAGAAGTCTCACAGCACCTGTAGCCCAGAAGTCTCACAGCACCTGTAGCCCAGGAGCCTACAAAATCTTAATCCGGCTCTGACTAGGACAACGTTTCGCTCTAGGTAGAGCTTGAATTAGATCTTGAGATTATTTTACTTTGAGCGCTACTTCGCCCAGTTAAAAGTTTACTCGACATACTTTTATTTTTGTCAGCATAAGATGTTTAAGTTCAATAATAACCCACGTGGAGACACTCAGAAAATTAATTGGTCTGTATATTTCGATCCTCTTCTGGGACCCCAGAAGGGGATCGAAATATACCCCACGTAGGTTATTATTGAGCATTAATAAGTGTTCTTTACACTTTAGTTATCCATAAGATGTTTAAACTTATGCAGTGGCGGACCTACATTTTAGGGGTCCTGAAACTTGTATTGCTATGGGGGGCCCCTTCGCAAACCCCTTCTCATCCAGTAGACCCAAAATGTTTAAGCAGTGTGGACTAAAGTGGCTTCTGGGGTTAGGGGCCCAGAAGCTCCATTAGTTTCATAGTAGATCCGCCCCTGTTCGAACCTCAGGTGAAGTACACGACTGTCAACACAACAGTCACCTCAACACCTGTCACTGTCTCTTCTCTATAAAATACTCTCGCCTATTAAAAAAATTATTCCCACTGTAATTCTCACCATATCTTTACTAAGAGACTATGAGGTTAAAGTTGCAAGAGAATCGAAAACTAACCCAAAAGGATTTTTTCAGGTATACAGAAGTAAGATTAGGGACAAGATAGGCCCACTCAAAAGTTACTCAGGTCAGCTCACCGTCAGTGATAAGGAAATGTGTAGAATTTTTAACACTTACTTCCTCTCAGTTTTTACACAGGAAGATACTAGCGATATTCCAGAAATAATAAATTATGTAGACCAGGACGATAGTAAACTATGCACGATCAGGGTCACAAGTGACATGGTCCTTAGACAAATAGATAAATTAAAACCTAACAAATCCCCAGGCCCTGATGAACTGTATGCAAGGGTTCTAAAGGAATGTAAAGAAGAGCTTAGCAAACCTATGGCTAATCTTTTCAACATATCACTGCAAACTGGCATGGTGCCAGATAAGTGGAAAATTGCAAATGTAATACCTATTTTCAAAGCAGGAGACAGGTCCTTAGCTTCGAACTATAGACCAATAAGCCTAACCTCCATAGTGGGAAAATTTATGGAATCAATAATTGCCGAGGCAATTCGCAGCCATCTTGAAAAGCATAAATTAATCAACGAATCTCAGCACGGTTTTACAAAAGGGCGTTCCTGCCTTACAAATTTAATAACTTTTTCACTAAGGTATTTGAGGAGGTAGATCATGGTAATGAATATGATATTGTGTATATGGACTTCAGTAAGGCTTTTGATAGAGTCCCACATCAGAGACTATTGAGGAAAATTAAGGCACACGGAATAGGAGGAGAAATTTTTTCCTGGATAGAGGCATGGTTGACAAATAGGCAGCAGAGAGTTTGCATAAATGGGGAGAAATCAGAGTGGGGAAGCGTCACAAGTGGTGTTCCACAGGGATCAGTATTGGGCCCCTTGTTGTTCACAATCTACATAAACGACATAGATGAGGGAATAAATAGCGACATAAGCAAGTTTGCCGATGACACCAAAATAGGCCGTCCAATTCATTCAAATGAGGACATTAGAGCACTCCAGGAAGATTTGAATAGACTGATGCAGTGGTCGGAGAAGTGGCAGATGCAGTTTAATATAGATAAATGCAAAGTTCTAAATATTGGCTTCATATCAAGAAGCATAAATAATAGGAGTCCTCAGGTTGTTCTTCAACTCTATATATCCTTGGTTAGGCCTCATCTAGATTATGCTGCACAGTTTTGGTCACCGTATTACAGAATGGATATAAATGCTCTGGAAAATGTACAAAGGAGGATGACTAAGTTGATTCCATGTATCAGAAATCTTCCCTATGAGGATAGACTGAGGGCCCTGAATCTGCACTCTCTAGAAAGGCGTAGAATTAGGGGGGATATGATTGAGGTATATAAATGGAAAACAGGAATAAATAAAGGGGATGTAAATAGCGTGCTAAAAATATCTTGTATTGACAGGACTCGAAGCAATGGCTTTAAGTTGGATAAATTCAGATTCAGAAGGGATATAGGAAAGCATTGGTTTGGTAATAGAGTTGTCGATGAGTGGAACAAACTCCCGAGTACAGTTATAGAGGCTAAAACGTTGTGTAGTTTTAAAAATAGGCTAGATAAATATATGAGTGGGTGCGGGTGGGTGTGAGTTGTACCTGACTAGTTTGTGCTACTAGGTCAGATGCCGTGCTCCTTCCTTAAGTGAATGTAACCTGACCTGGCTGGGTCGGGGCATTGGCTTAAGCCGGTGGGAGACTTGGACCTGCCTCGCATGGGCCAGTAGGCCTGCTGCAGTGTTCCTTCTTTCTTATGTTCTTATGTTTACTATGGTAAAAACATCGGGTGAAAAAAGGTACCAGACAATTAATCTCATTCATAAACAAACGGCAGGAAACTGTCTATGCCATAGACACTTTTCACTTTTGAAGACATGACACACTGTAGAGTAAGCTTTTTGCTGTGACAAAGTTTTGCTTTGTTAGAGCTCACTGACTTGATGAAGCTCTAATAGAACCAAGAGTTGTCATAGTGAGAGGTTCGTCAGTAATTTGAGAAAAGTGTAGATGAGAGGTAGACTCACACCTGTGAGAACCTTCATAGGTTTAAACGTCTTGGAGTGTCCGCTGTATTCTTCTGAAAGAAAATACTGTAAACGCACTGTTGGAGGCTTATTTCACTTATTATTACTCAGAAGGAAAGACACGCTGCAGGACAAACTTTTACTGTGACAACGTTTCGCTCAGAGATGACTTCCGGCTTGCTTCTTTCTCTCTCTCTCTCAGTCATGGCATAATGGAATCCATAGCGGACCGAGACGTCGACGAAAGATTTATCTCCAATTTGTGGGTTAACTGTAAACAGAAAGAGTTTAGGCTTTTGCGGACATCAAGACATCAGTCAAAATATTAGATAATTGATCTGCTTTCGACAGTATGGTCTCCAGCAAGGTTAGGGAACTTGTTATGATGGTGGAGAGCAAAAACGCAAGTCAGGATCTTTTATAGATCTACACATCCAGTTTTCATTTACCGCAAAGGTCGTCGCCTGAATGAATAAATAAGGCAACCCACAGTTGGCTGGTTTATTGGTTTAAAGCCTGTCTACTATGCAAGGGTCTTTAAGGCTGCATGTCACCTGTAAGCCACAAGTCAAGAATATTTTAATCCCTAAAATAAGGATTAAACTCTGAGCGTGTGTACCAGAGACACATACACACCTCTCGGTGTATATGTACTCGACAAGGGAACACGTGTATGAAATGGAAGGAAAAAAATCATTTTCACTATCAAATAAATTAAGTAGGCATGTATTAATAATTAACAGATTTATTTTTCTCATTCAGTGGAAAGAAGTTTTTATCTGCAGACAAAATCATTGCAAATTTAACTTGCTGAAAATATCAACGAAGAGAAGCTTTAATCTCCTTACGATATCAGTAGGGTTTTAACCTGCTGACGCTCTCAGTAAAGTTTTAAACTGCTTGCGATATCAGAGAGAAACTTAAATCTGCTTGCGATGTTTCTGGAGTTTTAGACTGCCGACGACACCAATGGCAAGAAATTTTAATATGCTTACAGTATAAGCCTAAATATGCTTACAGTATAAGCCTAAATATGCTTACAGTATAAGCCTAAATATGCTTACAGTATAAGCCTAAATATGCTTACAGTATAAGCCTAAATATGCTTACAGTATAAGCCTAAATATGCTTACAGTATAAGCCTAAATATGCTTACAGTATAAGCCTAAATATGCTTACAGTATAAGCCTAAATATGCTTACAGTATAAGCCTAAATATGCTTACAGTATAAGCCTAAATATGCTTACAGTATAAGCCTAAATATGCTTACAGTATAAGCCTAAATATGCTTACAGTATAAGCCTAAATATGCTTACAGTATAAGCCTAAATATGCTTACAGTATAAGCCTAAATATGCTTACAGTATAAGCATAAATTCACACCTGCAGACTAGAGGGAATAACCTAGATAGTAATTAGCTTGTAACTCAAGTTAATTACTGAAGTGTTCAGAATGTTGGAAATGTTTACAAGAGGCAGAGGACTCAGCAATAAGCCTTCTCTGTCATCATCAATACACACAGCCGTTGCTGTGATACTCACAAACCTGTATTTTCTTACTTCTTATCTGCAAGCAGATTGCAGTAGGATTCCTCTGACAGTATGATTATGATTTCAGTGCGATTATCATTACAGTCCGATTACCAATATAGTATAATTACCGCACAGTTTGATTACTTTCTATAATGTGGATATATTTGCCATAGAAATACTTTAGAGAAAGAAGTAATTTCTGTTTGAAATCCCAAGAAGTGTATAGCTGTGTATATACAGCGACATGTGTATATTTCTGTATGTACAGCGACAAATGTATATCCCTTAGTGCATATTTACTGGGTAATGTAGTATATATCTGTGTATATATACACTGAGAGGTATATTTCTCAACGTCTGGACAGTGTAAATACACGAGTATTTTCATCCCGTTTGAAAGAGAGACCCTGAGACCCTGATCATACTTCTCCTGGCATCGTGACAGCAAAAGTTGGTGTGGTCCCAACACTCCTGGCACCGTGACAGCTGGAGTTGGTGTGGAGCCAACAAGTAGAGGGGTGCCTGGAGGCATCCAGCGTGCGTACAGTAACAGGTGGCTCCTGGTAATATATGACAGCTCCAAGAACTGACTTCATTCATGCCAACGAGAGAGAGAGATCATTCCTTCCTTCAGGTGCTGCAAACTGCATTCAAGGTCGATGAGATACGGTGCCTTGATGCCGGTGAAGTGCTCTTGATGCGAGGAATTTGGGGCTACCTTATCCGTTCCTCGGATCAAAGAAGATTGCCATTCACTCACCAGACTTCCTTATAAATATAATAATATCAGTAATAATATTAATAATGATTCTATAATAATATTAATATAATAATAATATAATAAGAAGCTTGGGTGTTGATTTTTTTAGGACAATTAGCTAAGTTAGGCAATATATCAGTCTGCTTATTAGTGGACGAAGGTTCGAACCTCCACTGCTCATAAGAACATAAGAATAGAGAAGCACTGCAGTAGGTCTACTGGCCCATGCTAGGGAGGACCTGGTTGGTAAGACACATAGGCAACAGTTAAGCATCTTAATTCGAAACGTTTCCCCTACACAGAAGGCTTCTTCAGTCGAGTACAGAAAGTAGGCAGGAGCTGTAGCGATGTGAAGACGATGTAATGAGTCCATCAGCCAGTAGGTCCTAGGGAGGCTCTACTGGCACTTGCTACCCATGCTACGACTGTCCCATCCTAGACAGGTTCTCTACACGTATAACCATGTTAAGTAAATGGACACAAATGCAACTAATGTGACATTTTATTGTGGCAACGTTTCGCTCTCCAGGAGCTTTTTCAAGCCGTTACAAGCGATACATGGACACAGAGGGTATATATATACTCTCAAAGTGAAGTGTAATACTAGTGGTGGTAGAAGTAGTAGTGATATAAATTGTAGTAGTAGTAGTAATACAATAAGGTAGAACAATCAACTTGCACATGACGATGTAATCAACTTGCATCATGTGCAAGTTGATTGTTCTACCTTATTGTATTACTACTACTACAACTTACTACTTCTACCACCACTAGTATTACACCTCACTTTGAGAGTATATATATACCCTCTGTGTCCATGTATTGTTTGTAACGGCTTGACAAAGCTCCTGGAGAGCGAAACGTTGCCACAATAAAATGTCACATTAGTTGCATTTGTGTCCTTTTACTTAACATATTGTCGGTAATTCTACCAATATTAATACGTATAACCATACCCATTCCTGTACCTGTTCAACTTGGTTTTATAGTTTCTCAAGGAAATAACTTCACTGATTATTTGTTCTGATGAGCAACACTGATACTGCGATCCACATATTTAATGCAAAGAAGATACTGATTACCTCAAACTCCTTCTGATCTTAACCATTCTTCTTTGTATAGGACTGGTGAAGCCACTGTGTGGCAAAACGTTTCCACAATAAAGATACCCAAGTGTTTCACATGTGCCTTATTTATCAATGCAAAGATGAGTTTGAAGGAGGCTGTGAAGATGATACTGAGAGGGAGAGACAGTAGCATCCATCAGATCAGAGTACGGTAGATCAGGGTGACTGAAGCTTAGTATTTTTTTGGAATTATCTGTGCTCTTTAAGTGAAAGTATAAACAGATGAACAGATTTCAATATATATATATACTCCGCGGAACTAAGCGAAAGTATAGACAAAAAAATATCTCAGAGAACAGGATTCGAAGCCAGGCTATCAGCTATAGATAGCTGACAAACTGACGATTGAACCCCTCAGCTCGTCAGCTATCTACACTTGTGGAGAGCTGGTGGCCTGAGTTCGAATTCTGATAGCTGCGATATTTCCTTTATGAAGAGATTCATAAAAACCATTTGGCCGATCATCAAATTCCATCCAACTCTCCATCAATGTTCCCTGTACCTCCTTCCACTCTCAGTAAACATATCTTTCTCTATATTTTACATTGACCAAAGCATCTCAATAACCCTTCTGCTCTTTGAATTATACCTTTCATATACGTAAACTTCTATCTTCTAATTCCCTTCCCTTCTTATTCCCAGCAAATTATATTTACACATAACCCATTAATCTGGATACAGCACTGCTTCCAGTCTCCTCATCAGTGTTCCCTCTAACACACTTCTTTCTTCAACCATTAAAAATATGTTTTTACCACAGATTCCTAAACACTCGTTGCAATTTATTCTCTTTACGTATCACGGGATTGGCCTCATGTTTCATAGACTCACAGAATGAGTGTTGACGTGAGGGGGTTCCTGGGTTTGGGGCAGAGAGAGTGCAGTCAGTTACCTGCAGTCAGGTGTTCAAATATGTTTCCACCAATTTAATTTGAAAGAATCCAGCTGGATCCATGTTCGTTCATTTGGATGAAATAACAAGAATTTTTATTAAAAACTGATATCAATTAACAGCGGAACTAGTTATGATTGGATACACTTTATACATAAAGGCTCTCGACAACCAAAAAAAAAAGGTGCTGACATGATGCTAACTATTAACAACCAATTTCAGGTGACTGAAATACAAAAGTGTATGTTAAAACTCTTTACAAGAAGAGAGACGAGAGTTTGCTCCGGGTGGTACACTGTTTACCTCTACACAGCCAGGAAAGACAACAACTTACATCAGGCAACTTGATGAAACTGATGGATATTCTGGATAATACCAAATATTCTGGAGCACTTTGAAAATTTTGATGAAGGCCATGAAATTTGATTGCTAGGAAGCCTTAATACAATTTATTTAACGTTTTAAAAAATTAACCACTTAATCAAAATATAATTAAATTAGGCTGGATATTAGCGAGTAGAGAGACAAATTAATCACCTATGTTTATAAATCTTCAATAGTTGTGAAAATATTACAAGAGTACAGTGGGTATTACACGCGTAGTTACTGTACATGATTGGAAGAGTAATTAAATAATACAAGAAAGCCACGATGCTTAAAATTATTATTATAATCATAATTAAGTGCTAAACCGATGCTTAAAATTAACATGATTGTTTATTGTGTTATGTAAATTATATTTGAAGATAAATGGTTCAGAGAACCGACAAGTTGATAAATTAGACACATGTGCAACACTTGGGTATCTATATTGTGGAAACGTTTCGTCCCATAGTGGCTTCATCAGTCCTATACAAAGAAGAATGGTGAAGGTTAGAGAAGGAGTTTGAGGTAATCAGTCCCTCAGCCAGGCTGAGGGACTGATTACCTCAAACTCTTTCTAATCTCCACTATTCTTCTTTGTATAGGACTGATGAAGCCACTGTGGGGGCGAAACGTTTCCACAATATAGATACCCAAGTGTTGCATATGTGTCTAATTTAGCAAATTATATCTGGTTGCTGTACGTATATCATGTAGATTGTTCTCCAAAGTCTCTATTACAGACATTTACACCTTGAAAGTTCTGTGCACTTCCACTGAGCCGTCTTGCATGTACGTTGTTGCAGTTACACTTAAAAACTTCATTGCATGTTTCTGTTGCCATGGGGACCGTGGTCCACAAAGGAAGCAAAGATTTGCTGGTCTTGTGCAGAGTCCAGCCTCATATTCCAGTATTTCAGAAAAGTTTCTTCATCAATGGCAGCTGGTGCAGCCTTCTCATGAAAAAGGGGCAAGAGTTGAGCGAGTTCCACCTGTAGTCCACCTGATACATCCTGGTGGGAGGTGTGGTAAGCTGGTCAAGTTGCTGTGTTTCTCTTTTTCCCGATTCTCCTTTTGGATGAGTTCAAGCGTCTCCTTCAACCAAACTTTCTCTTCGCCTTGCATCTGCTAAGTGTTTGAATAAATGGTTTAGAGAAACCGACAAATTTATAAATGGGGACACTTGGGTAGGTTTATTCTGGAAACGTTTCGCCAACCAGTGGCTCCTTCAGTCCAGTGCAGAAGCCACTGCCTGGAGAAACGTTTCCAGAATATACCAAAGTGTTCTACAAGTGTCTTATTTATCATCTTCTAGGTGCACTGTCACAGCCTCCAACGTGTCAGAAAGTTCAGGGACAGATAGAGGGGATGGGGGGTTCCGGAGGACATCACCTGGAACAGTAGTGATCAGACAACTACTGATACCTGTTTGGGTCTGAGAGTTATTCCATCCTAACAGACTCAAAAATGTGGACTTAGTCGTAAATCGAAATGGGCTGAAAAAGGCAAGTGCTTGATATATTGTGGTCAGTGATGTTCAGAACACTGTGAGGAGCCCAAGTAGCAGCTGGGGGAGGGGACACAAAACACATTGATTCCTGGTACTGACAAGCGGCAGTTACCAACTAATTCTCATTCTGCAGGATTCGCTCGTAGCTTAGTGAGACCTGAGTCAATGAGTCGTCTGAGCAACTTCCTGAACCTCGTCTATTAATGGACGTTCAAACTGGTGTATACTGACAACAATGATTCATGATTCAATGTATATGGAATTTTAACTGCTTTTTAAATGGTCTCGCTTAGCACTTGAACAGGATAGTCTAGGAGTCAATGTCGCACTTCTGAGACTCTACACAAGTAACCAATCATTGGACAGAGAAAAGCTTATGACGACTTAATAATAATCATATCTTTATTTCTACAAGTACATGTACAAGGTATACAGGCCTAGCTGGCATCAATGACATACTATATAGAAAGCCCCTTGTTATGCAGAACATTTCGCGCAAATTAGGTCAGTTTTGTCCCAGGATGCGACCCACACCAGTTGACTATCACCCAGGTACCCATTATTACTGATAGGGACCATAGACAAGAGGTGTAAAGAAACACGCCCAATGTTTCTACCCTCACCGCGAATCGAGCCCGTGTGAAGCGAGAACTTTACCCACCAGGCCACGGAGCACTTGGACCATTCATAAGCTTTTCTCTCTCCTATGTGTGGGTTATTTGAAATGAGCCACGTAAGTAAGAGCAATCTGACTCAGAGCCGAAGATTATGTATGTCTTCGCATTATCTTTGCAGCATAACTTCTAATGTATCTTCGATGTCACACAAATATAGCGGGGTTTTTTCTTGATTATTTTTGTGCCTGTCTATCGCTTATTATAATACCCGAGGCATGACCTGAGTCACTGGTCTCTCCCATGAAATTCACACATTGGCCATAAATAAAGCGAGGAAAAAATCTTAGTTTTCTTGCCCGGTCTGTGCCATGTTTTGCAAACGTGACTAAGTTTGTGACTGGGACAACAAGCCGCCATGCTGGTATAAAGCCATGTAATGCAGCTTTATAAAGACTGGCTCTTACGCGAAGCATCGTTCAAAATAACAAAAAAATTCTGTATGGTTAAAACCAGGTTCGTAATACCAATAATTTGTAGGAAAAAACTTAAGAGGAAACACTTAGAACATGATGAATATTAAACGGTAACAGTAGTTAGTATTAAACGGTATTAGTAATTAGTATAAAAAAGTATTAGTAATTAATATTAAACGGTACTAGTAATTAGTATTAAATGATATTAGTATCAAACGGTAATAATAATTAGTATTAAATTGTATTAGTAACTAGTATTAAACGGTATTAATAATTAGTATTAAATGGTATTAGTAATTAGTATTAAACGGTATTAATAATTAGTATTAAACGGTATTAATAATTAGTATTAAACGGTATTAACAATTAGTTTTAAACGGTATTAACAATTAGTTTAAACGGTATTAACAATTAGTTTTAAACGGTATAAGTAATTAGTATTAAACGATTTTAATAATTCGTATTAAACGGTATTAGTAAATACAATAAACGGCATTAGTATTAAACTATATTAATAATTAGCATTAAACGGTATTAGTAATTCACATTAAAAAAGTATTAGTAATTCGTACTAACGATGCAACAGTCAGTGAATGCAATGACACTAATACCAGTTGGAACAGTCACTCAGGCGGACATGAAGTTACGTGGCTAGATATAGATTATGTTAGTGAGCTCCTCCCTGTAAATAACAGTCACCTCCCCCTCCAGACACACTGTGATAATACAGTGGCTCTTGTCTTCAACAGTGATCTTGTAGGCTCATGCGCCACGGGAGACAAACTGAAAGATTTTTTTTGTTCTTACAGTGTTGTGTTGAATTCAGTGTAATGATACAGAGAAGCGACCTTTGATATGTTTCGAGACGTCGACAACACAACACTTTGTGTAGAGCTTCTTCAGTTCATGATAAAGCTCTATGCAGGGCGAAACATTGTCCCACTTACAACTTTTTCTTTGTCTCGGCACGACCCAAACTGGGTCAAACTGCCAGACACAAACAACGCAGAGACGACAACAGAGAAACAGCTTTCATATTCAACGCAGCTTTCAGCTTTGCATTCACAGCTAAACACAACAAGAACATTGCCACGCTGCAAAATTTCTTCGTAGGACCTGAAGCTGACGAATTAAATATTAGCACAATTTAACTGACACGACAGGTTTATTTACCAAAAGAAGCTAAATATTAACAAATCATGTGAGCCGGATAAACTGTCGGCTAGAATTGGAAAATATTTACATACTGCTGGTATAAATATTTAACAGCATAATAAAAACGGCTACGTACAAGCAATTGAATAGGCTTGCAAAATGTGTGGATCACGGTTCAAGTGACCCTTGTCCATTATTCTGTTCATTCAGTGACACTCCTTCATTCTTGAGTTTAAACACACACACATTATATATATATATAATATATATATATATATATATATATATATATATATATATATATATATATATATATATATATATTACTACAACATTCAGTGAAGAAAGGGGACAAAAATTGTGCATTCCTCTATCGTCCCATTAGCTTAAACAAATGGAGAATATTATTAGGCACACGACCATAAAATTTATGGAGGATAATAACCAGTAAGCGACATGATTTTCACGTCAAAAGATCCCGCCTTACATATGTAATAAAATTCTTAAAATGTATATATAAAAACGGGGTTAAAAATACAATTAGCGTACTCGCTTTCCAGGTCATCAGCACAGTAAAGAATCGAAGATTGCTGACCAAAATATAAATCCAAAGTTAACAAAAAAAAAAAAAGGCTAAAATCAGACCTGAAACAACAAGTGGTTATAAAAAATTGTAAGTGGTTCAAAAAGTAGATAACGAGTGTTTCAAAAAGTGAAACAACGTGTTTCAAAATATGAAACAACGAGTGTTTTAAACGAAGTGTCAGAATGGCTAGATTTCGAACCCCTGCATAAAAGAAACAGGAGGGAACAACAGAGAAGAGCAACTAAGCTCGTAACGTCATTAATAAAATCCCTTTCAGAAATTACTCCTTCAAGGTGAGTGAGACCTTGATCCAAGGAATAACAGTTACCCCTCACCCTTGTCTGACCCAACCTGATTACCTCCCATCCCCAGGCGCTGTGTGACCCTTACGGTTTTACCATTTTCCCTTGATAATAATAATGTTAATGTTGCAGTTTTATATCTGTAGTGTAAGCACGCTTCTGGCAAGACAGTGATGGAGTGAATGATGATGAAAGTTTTTTTTTTTCGGGCCACCCTGCCTTGGTGGGAAACGGCCGATGTGTTAATAAAATATAAATAAAAAAAAATAATTTAAAGACTCAGAGCCCTCGAGCCTTGAGATACAAGGATTTGTGACCATATAAAATGTTAAGTAGGTAGTAAGAAGGATTAGGGAAGGATAGAAAGGAGTTGAACAAGGCGTTTGGTATATAAGAAGATAAAAGGCTTGTTTAAGACATAAAGGAGGAACACCGCAGCAGGCTAATAGGCCCATACTAGACATGTTCTTCTCAGACCCAAACCCACTAACAAAAATATTTGCCCAACCCATTTCCAAAGCATTAGAACCTTAGAAAAAAGAAACTTTGAGATCCATTTCAAATTTTTACGATATTTAACAAATTCTGGCACTCAAATATAAGGAACTGTTTGAAATGTGGAGTAATTCAATAAAGCCAAACATTAAAATGTAAACTTCGTGGTTTAAGAGGCGTGTGAGTTTCCCTGTCTCCTAATATCACGTTTATTTTTTCCCCATAATCTACCTTGTCCATAATTACTTCTCGCATTTGCTTTGTCTGCTTTCGTAAGGTGAAGTCCAGGATCTTTCCTTAATTCATGGTATAACTTAACAAATCTTTGATGACAATTGTGTTGCAGAAGTCTGAGCAAAGCTCACACCTCTGCAACACAATTAGAAAACAGACCCAATTAGAAAACAGGGTAACTGACGTGGTCCTTAAGACTGAGTGGCAGACATAGAACACTCAATAGACTGTTCTTTGAAGTCGTTAATGCAGAAACATTTGTTATCACTGGAAACCTGATGTTGATTCATGAAGCATCCAGGATTCATGAAGCATCCAGGATTCATGAACCACCCAGGACCATTAGTAGTCCATGGATCACCCAAGGCATAGTTTTAGCGGCAGTAGTAGTAGCTGTGGTGGTAATAGTAATGGTAGTAGTAGCGGTGGCAGTGGTAACAGTAGAAGTGGTAAAAGTAATAGTAGTAGTGGTAGTACTAGTGGTAGTAGTGGAAGTAGTCATAGAGGTAGCAAAAGTAGTTAGGGGTAGTGGTAGCAGTAGTAAGGATAGCAATAGTAGAGGTACCAGTGATGCAAGTTTAAATTGTACTTCCAAATTTTCATTTAATACATCCATTAACCTTTCCCCTACAACATGGTATTAAACTCCGCCCACATCAGCAAGCCAGAAGTGAGACCAGAGGAAGTGAAGGGTAGATAGAGAAATGGAGAGCCTTCTGCTGTGCTATCTTGAACATAACTGTCTAGAAAGAAGAAGAGGTAGTTAGAACGAAGGTAGTTCTTAGCAGTCTCTATATAAACAGTCATGTCTTCTGCTGTCAGCCTCTTTCATGTCTGAATTCCTATATTTCACTCCCTACACTTATTTCTCTCTTCTGTGTTCATTAAAACTTCCTTCTTTTACAGTCTTCCACGCTGCTGCTCCTCCAGAAAACTGGAATTATTTGAATCTTCCAAAAGAAATGATGTGTTTACAAACAATAAGAATGACAGATGACATACCTCACCCAGCACATTAATAGTCACTTCTTTTACAGTTCCCATCTGTAAACACAGTGACATCACATATCACTACCCAATATTTACTTTTATTTAAAACTGATCCTCTTTTCACCTGCATACCTGAACCTGACCTTTTTCCTCATAAAAACTCTTTACAGCTTTCAAAAATTTGCCACGTATTTTCCCTAAACTTTTCTTTACTAGCATATTACCTAGCAGAGTGATCTCATTATCCACTACATCATAAATTGTATAGTATAATATATATATATATATATATATATATATATATATATATATATATATATATATATATATATATATATATATATATATAAACATGCACTGCAAGTTACAAGTCAATTATCTAAGCACATTCAATTACAATTTCCTCGTAGTCATCTGCACCTGGTACTCCTCCAAGCTTTTCTATTATTTTTCACAAGTGCCTCTCACTTTTGCATTGAGGTCATCTTTAATAATTATTCTCTCATTTTCTTGAAAATTTCCAACCATCTCTTCTGTATTCCTCTCACCACCGGGCGCATTAACACTATCTACTTTTCATAAATTTCGTTTATTCTAAGACACATCATTCTTGTATATATAAACATATAAATATCTCCAGTTCTTCATTTCTATGGAACTATTCATTCAGAATTAGAACTTCCTCTCCGGATCTCGTTCACTCAGATTCACACAACTATTTGTATTTTTATGTAACTCTTTTTCCTTTCAAACTTTCTCTCACTTCTGTTAACTTGGGTTCGTTCAGCGCCAGAACTTTCACTTCCATTCATAACACTAACAATCACCTCTACTCTTAACGTCCGTACTGTAGCCACACGTATTCACACACTCCAACTTCAACATTTCCTTTTTTTTTTTTTGGGGATTATTATTATTATTATAATCAAATAGAGCGCTAAACCAGGGGGGGGGGAATTCCATGCCTGAAAAGACATAACTAGCCCGAGGGCTTCGAAATTTTAATCACCATTGTCGACACATGCATTGAGGGGGGAGGTTTCAAGCATTATAAAGAAACACTGGAAAACAAAGTTTGTGTTAAATGTAAGGCGATGTTAATAAGATGTATCTGCCGTTGTAAATGTTCCATTTACAATGTATCTGCCAATGTAAATGTTCCATTTACAGAAAAGGAAAGACTGGCAATCCTGACAGTGCAATAGACTTAACAAAATTCCGTTTTTTTTCAGTAGTATGAAAGGACGGAAGTTGAGTAACTTAGTGGACAGTTAATATATCCCATGTATCGTCAATGACACTGTCAAGTAATTACAAGTGGAAGAAGAACAGTCTAATATGCAATAGCATAATTTACATGGTGATTGTTCATATAGTCTGTTAATGAAATTTTCATTATCTTTCTAATTGTTGTATCACTCTTATGAAGGGTCCGTTAAATTAATGATTTGTTAAATATATACTAAATAATTTTGTTACTGGAAATAACATTAGTCATAATGTCCAAAATTTTTATAAATATAATTTCCATTTGCTTCAAGAAATAAAGTTATTCTATGTTTATTATAAACTTTATTTTATTGTATTGTGGAACAGCTTGAGGTATTCTCAATGACCTCGATATTAACCTGGTTTAACCTCGATGTTAACTTGGTTTAAACCATTATAATACTTGTTAATTTCTTCAAGATTGATGGACTGATCACATATATACCTCTCAACTGCTTCTGCTGTCTCCAATTTTAGTCACTTCTGTATTTTCATAAAGAAGCCCGCTGTGTAAGAGAAATTTTTCGGCAGTAAAGATACCCAGGTGTTTTTCATCTACTTTAAAGCGTTATTATAAGAATCGGAAAATTAGTTTAATTTTCTCGCCAGTTCGACCATCGCTTATTCTTGTATAATTCACTACTACGCGTCACAGTATATTACTGCTACTTAAGATGCAAAATTTTCATATTTATGTTTGTTATAGAAGCAGCATGGGTTAAACAATACGTGTTGTTGTCAGGAAATAGTTGTCCCAAGTCACTGTCTTTGTTACAACGACCAGTTACAAATATCTCGTTGTCTTCATTACTTTGAAGAAACAGTTCTATTACATCATTATCTTCGTTAATTTTAGACAATATATTGTTCCATTAGTAAGATTAGTTCATTGTCTTTGCTACTTGCAAGTCTTAGGTAACTCTGGTAGCTCATAGTAACGTAGTCTTTGATTATCATAGTAGCGTCGTGCCCTTCAACGTGAAAACACCAGCTGGTACTCTGCTAGGCTGGTCCTCTACATTCGAGGGTGCATTGATGACGCTCAAGGGCTCTTCATCCGAGGAATTGGAGCTGCTCTCCCCCTTCTCGGATCAAGTCTGATTACCTCCCATACCACAGGTGTTTTATAACCCTTACGAATTCTCTTGCTTCTCAATGAATATATATATATATATATATATATATATATATATTATATATATATATATATATTATACAAATCAGCATAAGCCTTTTTCTTACAAATTATGCAGATCATTACTAACTTCTACTCACAAAAAATCAGATTATTTAAATAATCCCTATAAATTTCACTGATTATATCTATATTCCCCCCGCCTCCCTTCCCCCCCCCCCTCCCTTCCCATCCACAAACCTCACAGATTATCATTTAGTTCTACCCACAAACTGTGCAGATTATGACTAAGTTCCTCTTCCCAGTAACCAACCACACTAATTATCACAAGGTTCTTCCTAAAAACGACTCAAATTATCGATATTTTCCTCCACAGTCTGTACAGATTACCACTAACTTCTTCCTGCGAATGCACAGATTATCTCTAAAATCTACCCATAAACTAAACAAGTTGCCCCTAAGTTTTACCCACAAACTATACAAAAAATAACTAAGTCTTGTCCACAATCCTCGAACACACTAAATACGGTATCACTTACGTTCTTCCTTCCCAAACTACATTAATTAACTTAAGACACATGAGTGAAACAGATAAATGGTTCAGATAACCGACTAGTTGGTAAATTAGACACATGTGCAACACTTGGGTATCTTCACTGTGGGAACGTTGCGCCACACAGTGGCTTCATCAGTCCAATACAAAAAAGAATGGTGAAGATCAGAAGGAGTTCGAGGTAATCAGTCCCTCAGCCTGGAGTCGATGTAATCAACTGATTATCTCAAATTCCTTCTGATCTTCACCATTCTTCTTTGTATTGGACTGATGAAGCCACCATGTGGCGAAACGTTTCCACAATATAAATATCCAAGTGCTACACACGTGTCTAATTTACCACAACATGAGTGAAAGTTGTCAGTCACGTGACTCTAGTTTCCCTAAATCAGTGAGTTGGCAGCTGACATCTGTGGTGAGTGAGCAACTAAACGCCAGGGATTTTCTTCAGCTTTCACTAAACTTATTTGATGAGGAATGGACAGGAACACAAGCAAACAAGAATCACCCAATATTGCAATAGGCCTACTGACCCATGATAGGCAGGCTCAACTCACACCCACCCAACCTATAGTTAAAGCTACCCAAAGTTCTTGCCTCAGTGGCGTTACCTATGCGTAACAACACATTACAATATTACAGAGACAACGTTTCGCTCTATGAAAAGCTTAATCATTGAGTTGATAAGGTTCTAAATAAAGATAAACTTTGTCACAATGTAAAGCTGTTCTACACCTGTGCCTTTTCTTCTGTATCTTCACTAGAAACGCTGCTGTATCCAAACCTATTTAATATTGAAACAATGTCAGTGTCTGGGAACCCTCCAGATGCCAGCTCGAATCCCAGACATAAAAAAAAACTTTATACATTTTGAAAAAAGAAAAAAGCATTTCTTTCTGGGAGTCAAACCGCCAGCACGACTGCCGGGTTTACCTGTTGTTCTTCAAAAATACTGATAGGCTGGAATATAGAATTTATTTATATTTTTCTAGTATTAAATCCATTATTAACGACCGACAATCATCGATGGAGAACGAAGCGCTAATTCGTGCTAAATCGATTTTTTTTTTGCGTTATATTCGTAATGGGAGTTGATTTCGCTCACTATTGGGACATACACAGCGTATACACAAAGTTCAAATATACGAGTCATGAGTCCAGGTATTTTTTTTTTTAACACTGAATCTCAAAAATAAAAATATATAAATCGTGCTAGTAACGCAAAAAACTATAATGCCAAGCTTGCTAGCTGCACTCTGATGTATCTACAGATGGCATTAATAAATTCTATACTGCTTTGCTATTCATGCTTAAGCATTCAGTAGTCTTGGCTTCAGCGGAGTTGTATTGAAAGGCATAGAGAGCGTGCTTAAATCCTACTAACATGCGCTCAAAACCTCCTGGTAAAGATGAACTGCATCGGGTAGATGATCTCTGATGTAAAAAATATTCACCATCAATATTCCATATGGACAAAGGTATTGTTACTTTGCAATTGGCTGTTTTCCATGCGATAATAGGCTTAGGCCTACAATATCTACGCTTTAAATAAGAAAAACAAGGCTAATCCAGGTCTATTTGCATCAGCCAGCATTCTTTCCAAGAGTGATCTATCTCTACTAGAAATAGAGAGGCATGCAGAGCAGAAGGGAAATACCAAAGTCACTGTCGGAAAGATGAGTGAGGAGTAGTGATAGTACGAGAGTCACAGCCCAGAGACACAGTGAAGCCAGTCTCTTGCTGCCCCTCTCATCACTCCACAACCTGCCAGACGCACGAACTCACCCTCTCAACACCACACACTCACTACACCTACACACACACACTTTCAGGGAATCCCCTCATCTCTTACAGATGCAATATACTGCGAGATCGCGTCACCGTCAGATGGGCAATACGCTGAGGAAACTGACATAGAACTGTTTTTGTTCAGTAAATGGGAATTATCTAAGCGGAGAAGGGGTGCTACGCATGCTCAAGCCAGCCAGGGTAGCGGGGGGAAAATTCAATAGAAAGTTTCCTCACTTGGTAATGTTCGGTCTGATATTCTCATTGGTGGATGCTTAAGGGATGAGCCTTGGCTTACAGGCTCACGACAGGCGATAGGGCAGGTAATGAGTAAATTAATGGCCTGGATGAGGCTAGAAGCAGCCAAAGGAAGATTAGCGACAGTTCCCAACAGGCTGAGTTGTACTCATTGTTCCCACCCACCGACAATTTAGTCGGGATTGATTCACATTCTGGAGTTAGCGGCGAGCGGCAGCAACCTGTTACAACCACGCAGCATTGCTGCCTTAAATTTTGCCTGCATCTCCACTCTTATGCAATCCATCCACACATACCTGTCAGGAAGAGCATATGAAACACCTGAATATCACACTGTCTTCCCTCACACGTACATATTTCTATTTATCTCTTATGAGCGTGTATGTTGAAGCAGTGCAACAAATCCTGAAAAGAGCTACAATGCATGCAATAAAGCCTAAAGTTGTCATCACTGAATGGTTATTGAGAATGTCTGGAGTGCCACTGACTCGCTCTTTAGTTCACTGGAACGAGGTATTTATGGGGATATTTTAGCCACGAGGAAACTTGTAGGGAATAGTCTAGGAAGGTAATATCGTTCTTGGATCTAAATGCTTACTGCTGACGATAGTAAAGACTCGCTGCAGAGCAAGTTTTTATTGGGATAACGTTTCGCACGGTGTAGAGCTTTATAAAGCGCTACACCGAGCGAAATGTTGTCCCAAGAGAGGATTCCTCTGCAACAGTTGTCTTTTGTTAATGTCGGTCTTGTTAGTACTCCAGATCCCGCTACTGTTATAATAATATATATCTTTATTTCTACATATACAAGGTATACAGGCCTAGCTAACATCAATGATATATGTACTACTATAGGTCAGTTTTGTCCCAGGATGCGACCCACACCAGTCGACTAACACCCAGGTACCCATTTTACTGATGGGTGAACATGGACAACCGGAGCAAGGAAACACACCCAATATTTTCACCCTTTGCCAGGAATCGAACCCGGACCCTTACCGTGTGAAACGAGAGCTTTTGCACCAGGCCACGGGGCACTCCCT
This sequence comes from Cherax destructor, assembly GCA_009830355.1. NCBI lineage: Eukaryota > Metazoa > Arthropoda > Malacostraca > Decapoda > Parastacidae > Cherax > Cherax destructor. Next base: position 163,912 of record WNWK01002880.1, on the reverse strand, counting down.
CCCGCAGGGGCACACCTGTTCTGGATGAAGATATTACATTTGCTAGCAAAAGTATTACCTTCTGCCGGTCTTAAATGCAGACTTGATCAGTGATACTGGTACTGGGTATCAGTGATCAAACAACCACTGGCGTACTGGTACTGGGTATTAGTAATCAAACAACAACTGGTGTACTGGTAATGGGTGTCAGTATAATTACGGTTTTCAACCTAGATTTCAAACATTCCCGTCCCCCATTTTATTTCGATGTTAATAGAGTAAATAGGAACATACAAGTGGACACCATTAAAACAGAATGACTCGACATTTCAAGAAAGGTTTAGCAAGCTTGGTATATCAAACAATTACTCACATTTGTCTTCAAATTAGTTGGCAAACATGCTTTAAGTTTGTTAGGGAAACTTCGTTTCTGTGAGGACTGCGCTGTTTGCATGAAGAGTCTTCGTGTCTGTGAGGACTGCGCTGTTTGCATGAAGAGTCTTCGTGTCTGTGAGGACTGTGCTGTTTGCATGAAGAGTCTTCGTGTCTGTGAGGACTGTGCTGTTTGCATGAAGAGTCTTCGTGTCTGTGAGGACTGCGCTGTTTGCATGAAGAGTCTTCGTGTCTGTGAGGACTGCGCTGTTTGCATGAGTTATCCATTGTAGAACCTTATATACTTTTCGCTTTAAGCATGTATAAACACTTTTCTTTGTAGTTCTACATACAAGGAAAGAATATGAAGAGGATTATCCACTTTGGGTCAGGATAAGTGTATGTAAAGAATTTCTAATCTTCTAATTATGACAAAAATATTGGTATTAACTATGATTTTTCACTGTAGCCCCTTAAGTCTAGGGCCCTAATGGCATGTTGATGGACTTGCTTTTATTGAGACGTTTCGCTCTGTAGACAGCTTTAACAAGTCATGATAAAGCTGTACGTAGAGCGAAACGTTGTCACAACTAAAGCTTGGTCTGTAACATGTCTTAATTGTAACCCATTAGTACTTTGTTGGGAGTGAAGGCGGATATTGGTGTAATTAACACGGTATACTGCGGGTTTCATTATTATGGTTGTTATATTATTGTCAGGGGAACGCCTTCCGCCTGAACAAAAAGAATGGAAAAATAAATAAACGAATGACTCTAGGAATAATGAAGATAGTTTTCTAAGGATTTCAATTAAAAGTTAAATAAAATTTGGTCGCTGTGGTTCAAGTAGGATGTTGAGACAGAAGTTTCTTATGCCCAGGATGGTCTTTTGATGTTGTAGAAGAAATGGTTGGTTATCCTGGGTGGCGGTGTTGGTTATCCTGGGTGGCGGTGTTGTTCCTGGTGCGGTGTTGGTTATCCTGGTGCGGTGTTGGTTATCCTGGGTGGTGTTGGTTTCTGGGGCGTGTTGGTTATCCTGGGGGCGGTGTTGGTTATCCTGGTGGCGGTGTTGGTTATCCTGTGGCGGTGTTGTTATCCGGGTGGCGGTGTTGGTATCCTGGTGGCGGTTCGTCCTATGTTCTGGAATTCCTGTCACTACTTGGTCGTAGCACCACAATTCAGATTTCAGAGGTGAGGAGTCGTGATGTCCCACTATGTCCTATAGACAGGGATCTTGCTCCAATTTACTAGCGTCTACCCTGGTTGACCAGGCCAGCAGCAGAGCCGATTATAATAACAACACTGGTTACATATGGGTTAGATAAATATAATATTGAAGAAGGACAAAGGGTGGTATGCTACTTCAATGTCATTACTGGTAGCCAGGAAAATTAGTAACAATAACAGAAATACTTCTTGTAGGTCATCTTACCTGATCATGAGAAGAGTGGAGGCGAAGTGATTCTCCAAACTTCAACCCCACACACGTAAGGTTAATACTACCAGGAGTAGAAATTAATGCAAACCAGACCAGAGGAACTGAAGTTTAGCCTCAGCCCGCTAGATGGTAGTGCGGGCGGTGACACGTTAATGGTTCCTGCAAGTCTGATTATTACTAATTTTTATTATCATAGTTATTATTATCGCGTGAAACGGTCAACCCGTAGGGGTCACGCAGCACATGGGGAAACGGAAGGCTATCAAGTTCGATCTAAGGAAGCGCAGGGCAGCGCCACTTCCTTGGATCACGAGTCCATCATCCTCCAGGAACCTCCCTGAAGGGTTCGTGAACCTCGAACCCTGGTATCAGAAGCTGCTTCTTAATTTTTATATATCTTAAAAGTAATCGACGGACGTTCTATTATTTTTTAATGTAATTCGTATATTGTTACATTATAATTATTATTATTATTTTGTTATTATTATTGTTATTATTATTATATTATTAGTAGTAGTAGTAGTAGTAGTAGTAGTAGTAGTATTAGTATTATTAGATTCAAATAAATTTTAATCTGCACATAAATAAGTTTATTAATTTCACACAGTTTCGAACTAAATAATATAATCATTGTAGAATGATGATAAGTATTATTTGTATCATTATTGTTGGAGTTAATGCTCGTAGTGCCATTATTGTTGATTGGAAGAGAGAGGGAGGGGAGACAGGGAGGGATGGAGGGAGGGATAAAGGGAGACAGAGAGGGATAGAGGAAGGGATGAAGGGAGGCAGGGATGGAGAGAGGGAAGAACAGAGCAGGGGAGGGAGGAATATTTAGAGGGAGGGAGTCAGGTAGGTTAGGGACGGGGAGGGAGGAATAAAGGAGGGAGGAAAGTGGGGAAGGAGTTTGGAAAGATGAGTACAACTTATTAAATGATTATCATTATTATTATTACAATTATATAAATACTGAGTCGTTAAACCCAAAAGGGCTATAATGCATCTGGGAAATGAGAGGTAAATAGGTTTGATCCTAGGAAAGAGAAGGTAGTACCAATTTCTTAGATCAAGAGCCCTTCACCAGCCTCTAACCTCCAAGTGTTAAGTAAAAAATACATATGTTACTCACTTCTAAAATATTATAGTATATAATGACGTATAGTGTTGTATAGTGTAGCATACAGTGAGGTATAGTGTAGTATATAGTGAGGTATAGTTTTGTATTGTGTAGTATATAGTGTCGGATCAGCCGGGCTGTGTTTTGTACGCTGGAGTACGTGCGGCCAGCAGTAACAGCCTGGTTGATCAGGCCCTGATCCACCGGGAGGCCTGGTCGTGGACCGGGCTGAGGGGGCGTTGATCCCTGGAATACCCTCCAGGTTGTATAGTGTTTCATTGTTTAGTATATAGTGTAGTATAGTGTTGTGTAGTATATAGTGTTGCATTGTGTAGTATATAGTGTGATATGTTATATAGTGTGGTATAATGTTATATAGCATAGTATACCCATGCGAGGGGGGTGTAAACAAGGAGATCGTGTTTTATCGAGGTCACCCATCCAGTTGCTGGCCCGACTCAATGGTGCTTAGCCTGACTGTGGGAGCAATGTAGCCAGTAAGCCTACATGCCTAGTTCCCATAGTTTCACCCAGAGGGCAAGCCTGGTGGGCATACCCACTTCAGCCTGCCCATGCTTGCCTCTCACTTCTCGTCCAGGCATCCTAGAGTCAACAAAGCCTACTCCTCTCTCCCTCGCATGGGCATGGCCCTCCTGGGCCATGAACACAAACACATTGCCTGTGTACCCTCATGTTATCACAAATAAAGAAGCCTCCGAAGCCTTTCATTGCTACCCCGCCTGCAGAACGACGCAAATAATCATTTAGAAAACATTGGTGGACAGCGGCAGTCGCAGCAGATGTGTTGCCCGAGGAGGGAAAGAAGAGGAATGAAGTTGTCTTCACTTCATCACCCTACACAAGAAGCATCACTCCATGACATCTCTCACGACGTCACCCCATGACATCACCTCACAACATCATGCCTGACATCACCACATGATGTCACATGTTCTGTTTTCACAGTGAGCCTTTTGTGTTAGTATTGTCGAGATGTTTGAGAGAAGATATATGTCATGTGTTAATTAATTCCTCTCAGTCAGTGTTCTCACATGTTCGTGAATGGCTTAGTGTCGATTTTTGCACAGAAAAGCGTCATTTGCTAGTAAGGCATGTTGTACTGCATATGCAGTAGGTGTGTTCAGTTTTCCATGTGTCCTGTGTGGTCTTGAGCACAGCTGTGTGTGTGGACCACAGTATGTTCTGTACCCAGACCAGTGTAGCACCTGTGTTACTTGTTACCCGGTGTGACCGTGCCCGCGTGACAGCTGACATTAGCCAGTTCAGGCATCAGTTAAGAGTGTCTGAGCCCCGTGTACAGAAAGCTCTTTATGTTCGCCGCTCGTGATGCCCTGCTGAATCATACCCGCGACGATTCTCCCATCAAGACTCGTTTCCACTTCACCTCCTAGACCATCAGTGTGCAGTTATATGTAGAGACCAATCTGAGGACACTTAGACCATTCTCTGCTGTAACTTCAACTGTTGAGACAATGACACTCATCAAGCTGCAGTAGCCCTGTCCTGTCGGCAGGCGACTGTTAGCCTCGTGTCACAGCTTCAGTGAGCAGCCTGCACAAAGATGATATCACTTTGACTGCTAGCCCACTCACTGAAGTAAGGTGTATGCTGTTACGACCTCCAGATGTTTCGCCGAGTCGTCTCTGCCACAACTCACTCCACACTCACCAGCAGTGACAGCCCCAGCGACAGTACCAGTCGAGAAATGTCCTCCTGAGTCACTTGTCTGAAGAAGTCCTGCCCAGTTGCGACTACTGACGACGCCTCACTCGAGAGCACCAGCAGGTTGTGCCCCAGGTTTGAGTGAACCCTGCAACAACTACTACGATGACTGCTTCACCGTTCCAGAGGAGACCATACCCTGTTACATCACAGCTCAGCTGCAGTGATGTCTCCTGTGTTGCAGTATCTGTCCAGACGCAGGAAGGCATGCAGTGATGCTCATCGACGCTCACTGCCTTAGACCATGTTTCTGCGAGAGAGACTGAGTTTTTTTTTACAGCCAGTCATGGTCAGGGTCGACCATGGGTAGGTGGCCGAGCAAAATGTAGCCAGTAAGCCTACATGTCTAGTTCCCATAGTTTCCCCCAGAGGGAAAGCCTGGTGGGCATACCCACTTCAGCCTGCCCACGCTTGCCTCTCTCTCACTTCTCGTCCAGGCATCCTAGAATCAACAAGGCCTACTCCTCTCTTCCTCGCATGGGCATGGCCCTCCCGGGCAATGGATACAAACTCACTGCCTGTGTACCCTCACGTTATCGCAAATAAAGTAAGAAGCCTCCGAAGCCTTATCATTGCTACCCCGCCTGCAGAACGAGACTCTTGCTGGAGATTAACATGTGTTATGAACGGTGAGCTGGATTAAGGAATAGGGTGGGCCCATTTTCCTTGAAAGGTATTATTAAAAAAAATGCCAAAAATAAAGTTGCTGAGATGATTTGATCATATAGAAAAAAATGATACACAATATACTTGAATATTTTCAACAGGTACTGGAGTTTTATAATAATAATAATAATAATATTATTAATAATACTACACGAGGGCACCACTTATACAGCAGGTTAGGTTCTGGGCTACTGCTGTGGAGTGAAAATTGCTGTAAAGTGAAACATAGCCTTTTTTCACTTTCAGATGAATATAAAAGCCTGATAACATGTTTACACTATCATATATTGAGCAATAGAGCTAGGCATTAAAAATGCATATACAGTTCACACATTACTTATATTAAAATATTTTCGTCCTTAGCTTATAGTAAGTGGTGAATATATTTATTAAATAAATGAATAATGGTTATGTATAATTGAAAACCGCTGCATTAGCAAAACGCTGTAAAGCGAAGCGCTGTAAAGTGGGGCCCACCTGCATATTTTTTCCCCCAAGCTGCGACTCACAACAGTCAGCTAGGCAGATAGGTTGGCCAAGTATGCATATAACACAGCCAAGCCCCAGCACGCAGACAGTAAAATAGAGGATGGGTTCTGTATTTTTCGCCCTCATACTGAGACCCTCTTCAACAAATTCTTAGCTGAATAAAATCTCAGTAGTTATACAGCAGTCGGCTTCTCTTTTACTGACTCCATTTGGGTTTGTTGACTCTTTCACAAGTTTTTCTCACACTTTTATGATGTGTGTATAAAAGCAAAACGGAGGTAAGATACATGGAATAATGAAGAATGAGACGCATGTACAATGAGACACATGTCGCACAGTGTCTCATTCTTCAACTTGTATCACACGGAATAATGCGAGGATGAGCTGGAGGCAGGTGGTGAAGGAAGTGCCCAGAGGTTATTAACACACCGGACATTCAGTAGTGTCTTGCCAAGGTGAATGCTCAATGGAGTTATAAATCTTAATGAACTGTGAACATGTTAGTATATATGAAGACTCTCCAGGAAGTTTGCTAGCGAGAGTAGAGTTTTAGAAGGTGTGAAACTACAGTGTTTGCTCTCTTGAAAGTTAGGTGGGAAGGCTGGAGTTCAGTTGATCAACAACACTGACTCTGCTATGTTCGTGTCCTGGAGAGTCACCTGGTGGGAGTAACGGTCATTGGTTTCTTTCATTAGGTTACCTTCTCTAAGCACCTAACACTCAGCGAGTTACGTCAAATAATGATTACAGTTTTATGCAGGTATTGTATCCATTGAAGTTAATCTCTGTAGATTTATTTATGATAATCAGTTATGAATGAAATTATTATCGTTATTACATCTAGAGTTTACATTTTTAAGAGAATGGAGACACGGGAGAAGCATCAGTCGGCTTCCTCGCAGAACAATAATTGCAAGGTGTCGGGTCAGCAGCTATCACAGCGGCAGGTGGTTCTGTATTTAAGTGGCTCCGGCTGCTTTGAGTGTCTGGCTCCAATATGAGAGAGAGATGGAGTCAGATGGTGTCGGCTGGTGTGCTCAGAGCTGCAAGTGGTGCCACATAGTGGTGGCTCCAGGTGTTTTGAGTGCCTGACCCCAGTGCGAGAGAGTGATGGAGGTGTTGTAGTCAGGTGGTGGTGGGTGATTACTGTTGTCAGGAGAATTTCCCAGATAGAGCAAAGGTCCCAGCTGCACCTTCCCCACACCGTCTTCAACACCCCACTTAGACGTGTACAACAGCTGCCGAGAAAACCAGGAAAGCAAAATGGTCAACGTATAATAGAAGTAAGGACGGTGGTATAACTAAAAAAAATATTGACAGGCTCTGCCCAAAATGGCTTTTGAACAGCCATTGTAGGAGGAAAGCCATAAATAATAACTGGTTGATAAGAGCAAAAAGGCACAATACCGTGACTGGACCAATACACAAATAACCCGCACACAGAAGAGGGAAGCTTACCACGACGTTTCGGTCCGTTTCGGCATATAAAAGGTGATGGAGCCAGTATATACAAGGGCTCCCTCACCTTCGTGTGTTAGTGTGACTTGTAAATGGTCCAAGTCGGACCGAAACTTCGTCATAACCTTCTCACTTCTATGTGCGGGTGATTTGTGTAAAAATTGCTTGGTTAGTTCCCTAGCTTCACACTATCGACTGCATCAGAGTTTTTAAGGCGACACATTTCACCGAAATGTCGTCACAAGTGTCCTCTCCACAGCACGGGTTACTTGTGAACTTCTCCAGCCTTGGTATTTTGTCTCTAACAGAAATAAATTAAAATACTGAAATATTTATAATTTCATATATATTATAAATAACTCCCCGCTTGGATCAAAACAGCTTGATGCCGACGATAATTTAAAAAAATGACATGCTGCAGAAAAAAACTATTACTGGGACAACGTTTCTCTCTGTATAGAGGTTTATCAAGTCTTGGTTTTTAAAGCTCTACACAGAGCGAAACGTTGTCCCAACAGAAGCTTCCTCTGCAATGTGTGTCTTGCCTTCAACTTCCACGTAAATTAGTCTCGTTGTAAGATGAACACTGAGTGCCAACCTGTACCTTGAGGATGATGGCTGCGTGCTGCAGACTGTCTCGTCGCAGGATAAACACAGAGCGACACCTAAACACAGGGTCGTGCGTCACTGGCATCTGTACAGGGCTGGAGGATTCTCTCTCGATGCGTTCACCCTTCACCCACAGAGCCACCCGACACACCACATCAGCCGAGTCTTCATGTAAGATATATTATAATATAAGATATAGTGTATCATAAGGTATATTGTGGCTATATGCATCGATAGTTGTGTCTCTCCAGCGGCGGGTCATCATATGACTAAGACCCGCGTCAGGAAACACTTATCCTCTTTCCCGATAAACCTTACCTAACCTGATCAGTGTATATACGCTGAGAGTTTGCGTTAACCCTTATTTGGGGTAATAAACTATCCTTTGACCGGTTGTGAACAGGTTACATACCGACTTAATGGCCCTTGTTTAATCGATAGGCCTTAAACCCAATTAAGCAATCATTTTATTTCCCGCTAAGATGCATTACAGTTACAACAGCCAAGGTGAGTGAAGTTTGGCAGAGCATGCATCTCAGGACGGAGGATCGAGCAGGCCCCATTTTTTTTTTTTTTTTTTTTTGTGATGAAGGGCCCACAGGGGGTTTAACCGCTTCTCATAACAATAAACAAATGCCCGGAAACCTATCGGACTTCCATAACAACCGTTCTATGACACACTAAATTTGGTTCTTATTTTTTTATTGCTGCCAATAACAGATGCTAAATTGCGTATTTATATATAGAATATAGAATTATTTTCATGACTTTGCAAACTAACTGGTTGATGCTTATTTATGTTGCTGTCATCTTATAACTGTTTTATATAAAGAATTCACACTGATTTGCTTGTAGTCTAACCTTAGTCTAGCCTTAAACAAGGAGAATCTATGCAAAAAGACACAAATACAGTGTAATGGGATCCACAGGATGGTCTTGCTGCCATACTCCATCATACAGGATAATTTTCCTATCATACTCCATCACACAAGATGGTTTTCCTCTCATACTTCATCACACGGGATCTTTTCGTCATATTCGATCACACAGTATAGTCTTCTTGTCATAGTTCATCACAAAAAGTTTTAATTTTCACATAACGTAATATAGTCCGTCAGTTTGAGCTGGGAGACATTAGGTGGGCGACGAGGATATCGTCAAGCATTCCGCCAGGTAAGTGGGGCGGCAGGAGTATAGGAAAGCTCATACGAATCTAAGAATCGAACCTCAGACGTTTCTTTTGTGAGCGAAACGCTGTCACCATTGCGTAACTAGCTACCCGAAGAAAGGTATGTGCTCTCTCTGCCCACTGTTGAGTCATGATCCATGAATGTAACAATCCTCAACTAGAGGAAGGTCAGAGCTGTTAACCAGGATGACAAGACCACGTGAAAGACATGATATAGAAACAATAAATTATTTTTATAGGCAAACAGCAAAAAGCGTAGCCACGCAAGCAACAAGCGCGCAAATTGGTTAATTATTTGGGTTAAAATCTATCAGCTGCAGGAGGGTCACTGACGATGCGTTTCACGTGAACAACACAAATCAGTAATAGGGACTACAGTAAACCCCTCAATGTATATACATACAGTGATGCACACAATATACTCTCGCTTTGGAGAAAACGGCATAAAATACCGACAAGATAGAAAAAACACAAATTGTTATTTCATGCAAGAGATCATATAGATGAGGGTAGGCAGGCAATGTGCTGCGTCTAGCTTTGACAACAGAAAAACACATGCTGGATGTATTCATGGGAAGAAAAAAAAAAGTACTTGCAGAATATGTATTTAATAATTGGAAAACAACCACTGTGAAAAAGTGAAATTCCTAGAAATTTCACTGTTTTTCACAGAGGTTGTTTTTCATATTGTGATATTACCTGTTTACTGCTATCTTATTGCATTATTTAATAATTTTAATTAAAGGGATACCTTTCTTCCTGGCCTTGGAGAGGACGCTGGGGTGGTGCAGACGCAGGATCTTGGCTCTGAGGACTTCCAGTGTGAGAGTGACTTCGCTGTGTGTTTGTCCAGGCAGTTCTGCCTGGGTGTCAGAGTAATCACAGCGTAGGCTCACCTCTACTACACCCAAATCATCGGTCAACTGCAAAAACATGTAATAGTGAGAAGCCGTGATATGTAGGAGTGGATAATGACTGTACGTACACACACGAGTCATATTTCAGTCTTGGCCGCCGGGAACGTACTATGACAACAGGAGTCTTATTGACTCGACCCTCATATATAGTATTCTTAACATGAATCTTAGCGCCAGGATTGTTTCTGTTGGGGATTGTCTCTTCTGGTACTTTGTCAGTTGTTGTAGTCTTCAGAACACAAGTGATCATACCTGACCTTTACTGTCTTCCAAACTGTCTTCACTTTACTTTATGTCTGGTTTTTTTCCCCTTTTTTATATAATGACTTAATATTGATCCAGAACCGAACGAAATGTCGTCTAGTTTAATCGCAGTATATCCAAGACGCATAGACAGTAAACCTTAGTTAAAAAGACTTTTCGGTCAGCAAGAGTTTTATCCCTAAGCGAAACGTTGTGTTAAGTTCTGTGTCTCCGTGTCTTTTAATTACTAGGTGTCGGCTCACTGCCTGTCCTTCATGGATTCATCTCCAATTTTTGACTTAATTCTCAGTCATTTCACTTCTTGGTAACATCAGCATTTCCCATTCGTTAAAGAGAAATCTGTAAGTAGTAGTTAAATTTATAACTATTCTTCGAAACATATATATATTTTTTCAACACGTCGGCCGTCTCCCACCTAAGCAGGAAGGTCCAAAAAAGAAAGAAACACTTTCACCATCATTCAACACTTTCAACATCATTCACACATAATCACAGTCTTTGCAGAGGCGCCCAGATATGACAGGTTGCATGTCATTGCAAACAGCCGATATCCCAAACCCCTCCTTTAAAGTGCAGGCAATGTACTTCCCACCTCCAAGACTCAAGTCCGGCTAACCGGTTTCCCTGAATCCCTTACACAAAATATTACCCTGCTCACACTCCAACAGATCAAGTCCAAAAAAAAACATTCGTCTTTATTCACTCCTATCTAACACGCTCACACATGCCTGCTGTATGCCCAATCCCCCTCCAAACAAAACCTCTTTCACCCCCTCCCTCCATCCTTTTCTAGGACGAAACCTATCCCTCCTCCCCTACACTACGGATTTATACACCCTCCAACTCATCCTATTTTGCTCTATCCTCTCTAAATGACCGAACTACCTCAATAACACCTCCTCAGCCCTCTGAATAATACTTTCAGTAACTCCACATCTCCTAATTTCCACACTACGAATTCTCTGCATAATATTTACACCACACATTGCTCCACTGCCTCCAGCCTTCTCTCTGCAGTATTTACAACCAATGATTCACACCCATATAAGAGTGTTGGTACCACTATACTCTTATTGCTTCCTTTGCCTTCATGAATAGCATTCTTTGATATATATATATATATATATATATATATATATATATATATATATATATATATATATATATATATATCAAAGCAATAAAAAATATAATTATAGCAATATGGATAGAGTCATCCTTGCATTTACGAAATTCTCAACGCCCTTAGGAGCTATCAGGACGGAAGAGAAAAACTGATTTCAGATGTGATTTCTTTTTCATGCAGTTTTGATTAAATTTTTAATTATGAGTCGAGTATGTAAACAAACTAGTAGTGTGTTATTCCAAACCAAAACTGGTTTTTGGAATCAGTAAGATAGGTAGAAAAATTCTGCATCAGAGAGAGAGAGAGTTAATTTTATTGAGTCATAATGTTCAATTTATGGTTTTATGCCGTTGAATATTATGTTATATATTTTTTAAATAGCGCCAGAAATTTTGGAGATAGTGCAGAGATTCTGATGAGGTGTAATGAGAAAGTCAGACATAACTTTAGAAAAGGAGAGAGAGAGAGAGAAGAGAGAGAGAAGAGAGAGAGGCAGGAGAGAGAGGCAGAGATGAGAGGGGAGAGAGACAGGAGAAGAGACAGGAGAGAGAGAGAGAGAGAGAGAGAGAGAGAGAGAGAGAGAGAGAGAGAGAGAGAGAGAGGAGAGAGAGAGAGAGAGAGAGAGAGAGAGAGAGAGAGAGAGAGATTAACCATTAAATTTATAAAAGTTTCTGTCACTGCATAGACTTGGAAAATGAGTCTCATCAGAGTTGAAACTTTGACTGATCCTCAGCTGATGTGTCATTTTAATACTGGTGACAATCACTGCCTCCGCCCACTGTTCATACTTATGGGATATATTTTCGTAAAATATAAATGTACGCGTTAACTTACCAAACACAAATGATGAAAATTTGATAAGTAATTCGTTAACTATTATTATTATTGCTGCTGCTTGTTGTTGTTATTGTTGTTGTTGTTATTGTTATTATTATTATTATTATTGCTGTTGTTGTTGTTGTTTTGTTGTTGTTGTTATTATTATTGTTGTTGTTGTTTTTATTATTATTATTATTATTATTGTTGTTGTTTGAAGTATAATATCAGTAGTGGTAATAAAGATGGTATTAATACTAGTAGTAATAGTAGTAACGGCGGCAGCAGTGGCAGTAGTAGTAGTGGTAATAGCAGTAATAGTAGTGTAGAAGCAGTAGTAGTAAGAGTAGAAGTAATAGTAGCACTAGTAGTAATAATAGTACTGGAAGTAACAGAGTTTATAAGCAGTGTTGCTGTTATCATTAATATTATTATTAATTATTAGCATTAATAGCATGTGTCAATTACTTCATGATTCAATCATTATAAAGACTATTACATTTGTTGGTCATCATTGAATGTAATGATAATCAGACATTCTTATACTCATGTTAACTGAGCTCTAAATGGTAGATATCCATGGATACAACGAAGCTCTAAATGGTAGATTTTCCATTGGTAGATATCATGTACTGAAGCTCTAAATGGTAGATATCCATGATCGCCTGTATATCATGGTAACAGAAGCTCTAAATGGTAGATATCCATGGTATACAACGAAGCTCTAAATGGTAGATATCCATGGTATACAACGAAGCTCTAAATGGTAGATATCCATGGTATAAAACCCTAAATGTAGATATCGAACAACGAAGTCTAAATGGTAGATATCCATGGTATACAACGAAGCTCTAAATGGTAGATATCCATGGTATACAACGAAGCTCTAAATGGTAGATATCCATGGTATACAACGAAGCTCTAAATGGTAGATATCCATGGTATACAACGAAGCTCTAAATGGTAGATATCCATGGTATACAACGAAGCTCTAAATGGTAGATATCCATGGTATACAACGAAGTCTAAATGGTAGATATCCATGGTATACAACGAAGTCTAAATGGTAGATATCCATGGTATACAACGAAGCTCTAAATGGTAGATATCCATGGTATACAACGAAGCTCTAAATGGTAGATATCCATGGTATACAACGAAGCTCTAAATGGTAGATATCCATGGTATACAACGAAGCTCTAAATGGTAGATATCCATGGTATACACAAGCTCTAAATGGTAGATATCCATGGTATACAACGAAGCTCTAAATGGTAGATATCCATGGTATACAACGAAGCTCTAAATGGTAGATATCCATGGTATACAACGAAGCTCTAAAGCTCGTGCGAGACAGACAAGCTTCCCAGCATTAGTTGCCAAGTCATGAGCCTAAAAGTGTTTGTATATGTCGAGTAATGGATGTGACCAGACAAACTGTAGTGTATAGACACATATACCAAAGAATCTTTATATTTGTATGATGTTTCGCCCACTCGGGTTAATTAAACCTTGAATAAATAAGAGATCTTTGGTATAAATGTATTTCTAGTGTCCTAAGATTGTCAGTAGTGTTACTGATTCCCTATGTAATATTCTTGTGTAATATATGGAGTTAGCACCAGCTATGTTATACATAGGCTCCCCTGTCTAGCTAGGCTCTGTGGCTAGCTATGGCGTCACGGGACACTTGCATATGAGCGCTGGGCCGAAGGCATCCTTCTCAGATCTCGCCCCGCTCCTGTTAGACCAAGCAGGACAAGGTACAGCTCCTGAGCTTCTCCCCTCACGACTCTCTCAATATATGTTACCAACCGACCTAATGTGTATTTCTTCAACCGTCCAATATCTCCAGAACACCCACCCGACAGATGACAGCCTCTGTACCCTTCACAGTAGCAAATTATTGTGATGTACCAAATCTGTGCAGAGCCAGGGAAATGGGAGGCAATCAGTTTTAATCTTAAGAAATGAAGTGGTTCTAAATCCTTTGAAAAAAAAAAAGCCTTTACCAGCATCACGGCACTTGTCTTGGAGGATCTGTAGAAACAGTATTCTGGAGATTTCTCGCTCGAGCTGGGAATGTCGTAAATATTGTAAATAAATTGGCGGGGAGATTAAGCGCATTTTTTGGGTGCGGTGGATGATATGCCGGTGTGTATTGGGATGACCTACCTGTGTGTGGTGATGAAGTGGTAAAATGAGAGCCTCTGAGGGCTCTGTGAGGGGCATGAGGGCATGACCTATGGCAGCGTACCTCCACACACGCCCGCACACCCACACTGACACCTTCACCAAGCCTTTCTTCTTCATTTTGCTCTCCCGCGGGGACTTCACCACCGTCTCCAGCTGTAAGAAGTAGAATCATTGCTAGCACCATCTATCCAATGGACACCATAGAGTTCATTACCGTCTCCAGCTGCAAGTAGAATCATTGCTAGCACCATCTATCCAAGCCTTCCAACGGACGTCGTGACCTTAAACATGAAAGTGAAGTATTCTTCCACATTGTTTCTCCAGCTGCCAGATAAGATTTATTTTTCACCTTTTCGTCTGTCGTTAATCTCAAGATATTTATAGTATAATACTTGTGGTTGTAATGGCGCATTAGTCCTTACAAAAACTGTAAATTTTGCATAGTTTCCAGCAGATACAAAAAAATACATATACTGAGTATTTTACACGATATCTCAAAACTAATAATTATACAAGATAAAAATGCAGGGAAACATTATTAAGGCATATGCTTTGCAAGTTCTGAAGCCTTGATGGCCCAGATTAACACTACTTTGGCGTAATGATCCACAGATTTATTGAGGCAACATCAGTTGGGTACACGAAGCTCTGTTGACATTTTTGGTGGGTTGGAAGAATGTGTCAACACATGGGCTGGGGAGGGAAGGAAAGGAGGGGAAGGGGAGGAGAGGAGAGGGAGGGAAGGTAAGAGAGTCAGGAAAGAGAAGAGGGTCAGGAAAGGGGAGGGAAAGAAGCTGAGCCATCATTACAGTAGATTCCATCTCTACTGCCGATACATCTTCCTATATTTTGGGGGAATCAATGAAGCATATGTAGTTATAAAGCTCTTGCATATTTATTTATCCATTATTAACGTATATATATATAATATATATATATATATATATATATATATATATATATATATATATATATATATATATATATATATATATATATATATATATATATACAGTACACGAGGTGAGAGATACATGTCTAGTACATATTGTTACATGTTTGTCACTGATTATAATGCGAAAATCTCATCCAGCTCTTCCGAGCTGGGGCGCGTGCCCAGAATACAGAATGCATTACCCTCTGAACAGCAGCGCTAAGTCGCTGGAACAGAAAACTAGCTGCCCTGGGATCCCTAGTTACCCTGTTGAGTCTTTTGCCCAGCTCCTTAAGGAACGTAGATGCACTCTTTCCCCATGAGCCAAGGGTCTCTGAGCCTATGGGAACAAACATATAATGATGGGCAAGTTCTCCATATTTTCTCGACTTCTGGGACTCCCTGAAGGTGGCAGCTGCCCCTCCTTCCTCCCTGGTGTATTGGAGATAGGTATCAGCCAAGGTAGATGCCATGTGTAGTCCCACCACCTGCTTGCCGTCTGTCCAGGCTTGAAGGGTGATACCATCTGGAAGCTTTTGGCTGCCATCAGATCTGCATAGTTGGGGTGGTTCCCTTACTGCTGGGCATCCGGCTGTTGTGAGGCTCCTCTTGATAATGTTATTAACCTCTTCATGTCTTGCAATATTTCCTCGGATTTACGACACACAAGACCATGGTACCCGAATCGGTCTGCTGCTTCACTGCCACAAATACACCTGTATTCGGCGAGAATAGGGGCGGCAAGTCGAAGGGCAACACCAATACGGATGGTCTGTGGGTCGAGGCGTGTGCCAAGGCTGGAGTTGAGAACAGCCAAAGAAAATCCCTTGCATGAGGAGGTCTCACTGCAAGGAGGCGGGCTCTATCCTTCCCTGACACACTCTGAAGCATTGCTAAGGCTATATTCTCTACTATTGGGCCATCCCAGTGCGACTGTTTGTAGTTGTTGGGGAGAGCAGGCCTGGTTTCAGAGCCTGTTAGATTATCCCAGATCCTGGCTCCATCAACGAACTTTTGGTCATGGATTCCAATCGTGTCCCTAAGATGTTCAGGGAGAATTGCTGCTACAAGCCCTCTGGATGCAATGCATGAAGACAGGAAAGCAGGTAGAGCAATCTGAGATGACTTGCGGACACCAATGCCTCCTAGTCTGACTGGGAGTGTAGCTTGGTCCCACTGCCCATCTTCTAGAGTAAGGTTAAGTACTTTAGTAAAGATCTGCCTCAGGATACTGTCATATTCGTGCAGTATAGGGTTATCATATGAAGGAGCACATCTTAGGAAATATGTCAACCTGGGCAGACTCAAGCATTTTGTGAGAAGGTACACGGCATCATGGGTGTCAAGATTGCCTATTCGTTGTTCCATTCTCCTCAATTCTTCGTTTCTTCCTGAGAATTGTGTCAATGGCATCGCTTCCCAGAGGTGCTCCAAGCAAGACACTATTAGTATGGGCAATGACTGTTGCTCCTGGTAGTTTTGATATCACTGCATCTATCACTTGTTGATTGACTGAGATGATTTCACATTTGGATGGATTCAGGATGAGACCCATTTCCTGTCCCCGTGTCATCACCTGTGTAAGATCATCTAGAAGGGACTCCTTTGTACCTGCTAGTGTGCCATCATCCAGGAACCAGATGTTTAGCTCACTGGTCAGTCTTACTGTGATTTCCCTAACTGCTATACAGAAGAGAAATGGTGCGAGAGGGTCCCCTTGCTGGACACCCTCTGATGATGTGATTTCATGCTCTCCAAACAGGAGCATTGATTCCTTGCTATATCCAGCTGAAACAAAAGGGAAGAGACCTGGGAAATGTTCTTGTATATATATATATTTTACACACGCAAAACAACCCACAGAAGGACGGAAACTCAAGGCCTTTCGCACTGTCCCCAGGGCTTTGTTAGGAGCTATGCCATACTACAATACTTATATGGAATGGAAATTCTCAGAGGTTAGCAGACAGTGTGGTCAGAGCCATGTACATCCTACCAGACCCTGGCCTAGAGTTTTCGTTCCTTGTGGCTCGTTTTGCATCTAGTGATCGCGCGTTTGCGATTGTCTTGCATATACTACACATATAATAATAATAAGAATAATAATTAATAATAATAACAGAAAGACAATCTTACCTTGACTTTGACGTTGGGACCATGGGCGTGTGGAAGGAGCAGCCAGCGTGTGCGACCTCCAGGCTCCACGCTTACTTCCAGCATTAGACCACCCGACCCGCCTACCCAAGGCAGCCCCGCCAGCCCACACACGCCCACGCGTACCCTGAGTGTGGGCGAAGTCAGCGAGAAAGGAGCGAGGGTGGAATGATAGAGGCTGTGATGTTGGTGGTAGCCTGGAGAGGATTGTTATTAAATCATAAAGGGTCATAAAGCGCCTTGAGGAACTGGAGGCAATCAGACTCGATCTGAGGAAAGGAAATTGGCATTCTCACGGGTTCTAGGCTCTCTCATTAAGTCCTAGGCTCTCTCATTAAGTCTTAGGCTCTCTAATTAAGTCCTAGGCTCTCTCATTAAGTCTTAGGGTCTCTCATTAGGTCCTAGGTTCTCTCATCAGGTTTAAGCTCTCTTATTAGATCCTAGGCTCTCATTAGATCCTAGACTTTCTCATTAAGTTCTAGACTCTCTCATTAGGTTCTAGGCTTTCTCATTAGGTGCTGGGTTCTATCACTAGGTCCTAGGCTTTCTCATTAGGTGCTGGGTTCTCTCATTAGGTCCTAGGCTCTCTCATTAGATCCTAGGCTCTCTCATAAGCCCTAGGCTCACTCATAGATCCTGTGCACTCCTATAAACGTAAGCTACAACACTGTAGAAAAATATATGCATTTAATTCAATGTAGATATCATGATGGGACCTACACACTGTAAATAAATCAAATAATTCAATTAGAACAAATAACTGAGTTTGAGTTTGCATTGCCTTTTTCAACTGAGACTTCATGCGGTCTAAAACTTTTTTTCGTTGGGTCTGATCATTGTACTCAATGGATAACTGTGACTTGCAGACGTACGGTTTGTCAGTGTCGACAAATGGGAGGATGACGATGCAGGGAAGTCTTCAATGGTACCAATGGCTGTAGCGATGAAGGTTCAGGTTAGGTAAGGTTTTGTCAGGAAACAGGACAAGTGTTTCCTGACGCGGGTCATATGATGACCCGCAGCTGGAGGTTTTGGTCATCTGACCGAGGATTTTCGCTCATGAAGGTTTGCCTGCACTCAGAGCCTCCTTGCCACTAACAGAGGCTTCCTTGTCAACCATCGTATGTACTCCCCTTCCTTCGGTCGATCATGATTGCCTCCCATCACCCAGATGCTGTGCGACCCTGACGATTTAATGATTTTCCTTAACAAAATGATGATGATGGTGATGATGATGAAAATAATAATAATAATAATAATAATAATAATAACAAAAATAAAAATAATAATAATAATAATATTAATAATAATAATAATAATAATAATAATAATAATAATAATAATAATAATAATAATAATAATAATAATAAAAATAATAATAGTAATAGCAATAATAACAGTAATATGAATAATAAACATAACAGTTATTATTATTATCATTATTAA
>WNWK01002880.1:0-140000 GCA_009830355.1 Cherax destructor | reverse complement strand
ATAATATTAAATAACAAATCTCTACATGTCATCACATCACTCCGAGAGGCCAGAGGGTAAACTGATACCCACAATATGGATTTAAGAAATTAAGTACAAACACGTAGAATATCTTTACTGTATCCAATAATGAGATCCTAAGTGTATGCAACAGTGCCCTTTCATCCGCTTCTTCCTACGTAAACATGTGATTGTTACGTGAGTTCAAGCCACCATAAAAGCCACTGTTGAAGCCACTGTTAAAGTCACTGTAATACTAGTGTTTTGTTTTTAGTGACCAAATATATGACTGTAATAATGACAGATGATACCAATAAGTTGATGAATAAGACACATGGGTGTCACTTTAATATATTTCAGAAATTTTTCGCTTACACGGGAGGCTTCTTCAGTCGTATTTTAGTCACCTGAAGTCGACTGAAGAAGCCTACTGTGTAGGTGAAACGTTTCGGATACCAAAGTGCTGCATATCTGTCCACAGGAGGCTATACTCACCGTTCTTGGTGGGGGTGGGAGGGCAGTCGGAGTGGAGGCGGTGTAGGGCGCGTGCGGTTATCAACTTCTCCTGAGGGGTCATGTGGGCGTGGGTAGGACGCTCACACAGCTCCAGGTTGTCTTTCGTCAGGGACTCAGCCGAAGCCACCCTGTTGTAGGGAGGAGGTGTCTTATCTGAGGTCCACCCACTGCTAGATGAAGCCTACCCACTTCTAGACATAGCCTACTCACTGCTAGATATAGCCTACTCACTGCTAGATATAGCCTACCCACTACTAGATGTAGCCTACCCACTGCTAGATGTAGCCTACCCACTGCTAGATGTAGCCTACCCACTGCTAGATGTAGCCTACCCACTGCTAGATGTAGCTTACCCACTCCTAGATGTAGCCTACCCACTGCTAGATGTAGCCTACCCACTCCTAGATGTAGCCTACCTACTCCTAGATGTAGCCTACCACTCCTAGATGTAGCCTACTCACTGCTAGATATAACCTACCCACTACTAGATGTAGCCTACCCACTGCTAGATGTAGCCTACCCACTGCTAGATGTAGCCTACCCACTCCTAGATGTAGCTTACCCACTCCTAGATGTAGCCTACCCACTCCTAGATATAGCCTACCCACTCCTAGATGTAGCCTACCCACTCCTAGATGTAACCTACCCACTCCTAGATGTAGCCTACCCACTCCTAGATGTAGCAGTGGGTAGGCATTAATTTATTGGGGTCAAGGCTGTGTATGCTTTCCGCAGGCACTGTGTTACCTGTCACTAACTCCTACTCTCTTTCTCTCTCTCTCTTTCTCCACCTACACACACACACATACCCAGTTCTGAGGATCAGTTGAATGCCAGCGGTAAACACTGACATTTCAAAGAAAGAAGAGATCACAAGATTCTCTGATTGAGGAGAAATAGACGAAGTCAGAATATTTCGGAGTGTTCAGTAACCCATAGACACCTTCAGCAATAGCAACTGACAACAACCCACAGTGAACCAAAGAGCATCACAGTTTAGTGACTCGAAATAAGGAAGGTGGGTAACTTTTTTTTTTATACTGTTCGACAGAAATCACAGATACCATCTTTGAGACCGAAAGAAATATTAAATTAATAGAGAAAGGGTCAGATGAAACAGGTGTTAATTAATGTTCAATGGAGAACTTGGGAAGGTGTCCATGGATGTTGCACAAGTCAGTGATGAATAATAAACTGGTCATGGAGGAATTAAGGTCAAGAGTGGAGGCACTATTCATGCCATAGGGGCGCACTCTCCCAGTGAGAGCAAAGTCATCCCTCGACCCTGAGACACTTATCACCCACGTATGCAGGGATCTGGCACACACCTCTTTTGTAACTATCATGCAACAACTGTTGGGGAAAAATTGAGAAGAAACAGAAAAATAAACTATTATGTGACGAGTAAAAATTATATTACCGTGGCTGAAATAAGGCAAAACTAAAATATAAACTGGATAATATTTCGGTCTTCCCTGGATCATCATCAAGTGGCAAGTGTGTTCAAATATGTAAAGATGTATTATGAACACACTATCTGGAAAAAAATAATTAAAAGACAGAATATTTCGGTCTGCATCAGAGACCTTCAGATACCGAAATAGTGGGACTTCTTAATTCTTTTCCAGACAGTGAGTCGATATTACAATGACTAGATAGATGTGTATTAGGGAAACACCTTGAGCAATACTGTAATTATATACATTAGGAGAAGTAAAGACTGTTAAGAGGTGGCTCCGTCAACCTGGTGAATCCCATTATTAAACTGGCGTGCCTTAGTGCTAGTGAAGGACTCTTGATCCAAAGAATTAGAGTTCCCTCGATTGGTGTGGGTCGCATCCCGGGACAAAATTGACCTGATTTGCCCGAAATGTTCTGCACAAGGGGCTTGCTATATATAAAAGTATGTCATTGATGTCAGCTAGGCCTGTATACCTTGTACATGTACTTGTAGATATTATTATTATATTATTAAACCTAATTACCTCCTATTCTCTAGGTACTTTATGATTCTATTCAGTTTAGCGCTTCTTCGTAAACATATATATAATAGTGGGTTGATGTCATGGGCCTATCACCAAGAATATACTCCACAGGGATTTGATTTTAAGGCACACGCAAGTCTAGTGGTATTTAGACTTGAAGATTGAGACACTTATGCAACATATGGGAATCTTTATTGAGAAACGTTTCGCCACACAGTGGCTTCATCAGTCCAATACAAAGCAGAGATGGGTAAGGAAACGTTTCCTTAATAAAGATCCCATATGTTGCATAAGTGTCTCAATCTTCAACTTGTCGGTTTTCAAAACCATTTATCACATATTTAGACTTTCTATGAATATTGAGCAAAATATTGCAAAGACAATAGCACATTTTCTTTAAGTTTTTTTTTCAGTTTTAACGCCGAGTACAAACAGTTGCAACTTGCACAGGTAAGATGTAGAATCCTTGGCTTCATATCAAGAAGCATAAATAATAGGAGTCCTCAGGTTGTTCTTCAACTCTATATATCCTTGGTTAGACCACATCTAGATTATGCTGCACAGTTTTGGTCACCATATTACAGAATGGATATAAATGCTCTGGAAAACGTACAAAGGAGGATGACTAAGTTGATTCCATGTATCAGAAATCTTCACTATGAGGATAGACTGAGGGCCCTGAATCTGCACTCTCTAGAAAGGCGTAGAATTAGGGGGGATATGATTGAGGTGTATAAATGGAAAACAGGAATAAATAAAGGGGATGTAAATAGCGTGCTAAAAATATCTTGTATTGACAGGACTCGCAGCAATGGCTTTAAGTTGGATAAATTCAGATTCAGGAGGGATATAGGAAAGCATTGGTTTGGTAATAGAGTTGTCGATGAGTGGAACAAACTCCCGAGTACAGTTATAGAGGCTAAAACGTTGTGTAGTTTTAAAAATTGGCTAGATAAATATATGAGTGGGTGCGGGTGGGTGTGAGTTGGTCCTGACTAGTTTGTGCTACTAGGTCAGATGCCGTGCTCCTTCCTTAAGTGAATGTAACCTGACCTGGCTGGGTCGGGGCATTGGCTTAAGCCGGTGGGAGACTTGGACCTGCCTCGCATGGGCCAGTAGGCCTGCTGCAGTGTTTCTTCTTTCTTATGTTCTTATGTTCTTATATACTTTAATTTTAGAACTGTACGATCGTTGCGTGTCCCTCTTGATCCGTGACACTAAATTGTAAGTGGTATTTGTCTTTCAACTGACGAATTTTTCAGACAATAATTTCTGTCAGTAGATATATTTGAAAAAAAAAAAAAAACATCAGCACTATTTTTCAATATTTCAACGTGCTCGCTGAGCAGCATTTTAAAATTACCATATTTCACCTTCAATTTCCAGTTTCTCCCAAAACAATCAATCTTCCACTTGGTTCAAAATTCCAGTTTAGAATTTGTCTCTCTTCCTCTTCTTCTCACATTTCCAGATGTATGAACATTCAAAATTATTCACTTTTCACTTGACAGTATTTATTCTAAACAACAAGTCTCTTGAATCTGAATCTTTATACCTCCCTCTTTTCATTCCACATTTCTTTCAGCATTATCAATATTATCTGTCTACCCTTATACACGTGAATTTAACTCTCCCACGCAAAGCCTCCCTCGCACCTTTTAAACTCCCCTTATTTCAAAGTGGACACCTTACTCCGTCATTCATAAAAGTAACAATTAAAATTTAACCTGACTCACGAAATCGTAATGACATGATTGCAAACAAACCATACCACTGGAGTTTTATGAGTTTCTAATAGCGGGTTCTGTCCCCGCCAGAGGTATGGTTTGAAAATTTAACCTCTTTTCTACATCCAGGTACTCTAAAACAACATAATTTCAGTAATTACTTTTATTTTTAATATTTAGTTCCTGCATTTAGGGGAATAGTCGGCCCCTTATAGCGTGCTAAAAATATCTTGTATTGACAGGACTCGCAGCAATGGCTTTAAGTTGGATAAATTCCAGGTTAGTAACCCCTCTGTGACCCGCATAGCTACAAATAATAATAATAATAATAATAATAATAGTTTATTTAGACATGGTACAATGATACATAGTTAGGTAGACATGATACAATGATACAAAAAGCCCCTAATATGTTGTGCATTGCATTGCTGTGCATTTTAATCCGCTTCCCCGAGAGTTACGAAGTCTAAGTAGAAATAAAGACAAAATGGACAGTAAGTAGACTGTAAGTAAAGATTATAAGTAGGTATACAGCAGCTATTTAGTAGTTATATAGCAGTTATAATCTCTGCCAACTTTATTCTCATCATTAATATTCTCTCAGTAGTTTATATACACTCCGTTACTAAGGTAGTGTGGGACACGGGGTATTTTATTTGCAAGGAAAAAAAATAATCATGACAGTCCCGTGTTTTATTTCGTGTAATATTTCGCTAAGGATTGAGTTTTATCATGACTTGATTTAATGCTCAGTCGTGTACGAAACATCGATTAAAATAATGACCTACATTACGTGTCTTTATACCCACTTGTCTGCGTGTTGTCCCAGCCACCCAAAATTCTCCCGTTTCGGACTAGTAACATCAGAAAATCCAAAAAAGTCAAACAGTTTGGCTTATTTCCATCGGGGGTCTATAGTTACATATATTAAGATTCAATTCGCTAAGCTTTCTGCTCGCTTACCAATCAACCCTGTAAAAAAAAACTGACATATCACATCGTATGATTTATTTTTTGTAAAGTATTGCTCACCGTGATATTTTCCTGTGTGTGACTACGGGAGAGGAGGAGGCTAGGAGGGGATGGTGGGGACGAGGATAGAAACAGCAGCAACATATCCTCTTCAGGAACGCCATGACTCCCCAGCTCTGGCCATCCTTGTCTAACCTCGAGGAAGACGTTGATATTCCCCCTGCTTTCCGCCGCCGTCGCTCCTTCTTGAGGTCGTCAGAGCCGAAGACGTCGTAGCCTTTGTTCTTCATCCTGACGATGATTTCAGATATCTTTCCCTTCATCTGCAGGAGAGGAATGGCAGCAAGTTATGACGGAGGGACTGGGTGGAGGCAGTCTGGCTGATGAACAATACACACTATCAGCTGTATTCTCATGTTTGTTCTTCGTGTTATTTGCAACTTTTAAGAAACATTATTGTTTATTATGTTTTTGCCTGGCTATGATTTACTGATGTTACACATTATCTCTTCACACGAACAACGTAGTCAGAAGCACTGTAATCCGAGGCTTCCATATAGACCATGATAGGCGTCTGTAATAGTATATCATTCTCAATGTTTTGATATTCATGTCACTGTAGTTTGAATTTTCTCTTCATCATATGACAGGAAGTTTCAGATAAATTACATACATAAGAGATGAGGTCTCCGAACTTTGACATGAACAAAAGACCTGAAAAATACTGAATACAGACTTGCAGACAATTAATTTGTGCTAATTATATTCGCTACCACTTGTAATTAATTCTACATTATAACCTTTCTTAAGATTTTTTGTTCTATTTAGCTATCGTGGGTGTGGGAGGACAGCAACGCAGTACTCCTCTCTAGCGTCGTGTCGCACAACTGACATCTTTGGAAGCACTGTTATGGGACGTACGCCAGCCTCGCCTCCGACACATACCCTGATCATTTACATACACGTTATATATTTTCTTACTAACACGGTCGTATAATATCTGGAGATCTCGATTAACACGAAGCCATATATTGTAATATGTATTCTTATCACTTAACTGGAAACTATGTATATAGTATTATGTTGACAAAGATGAGAGGAAGTCGGTGTCAGAGTTACAGATTGGGACACAGGGACACATGTGCGGGCAGTCGGCAAGATAACAGGTGTACACTCAGCTTTCTAAAGGAACATTCTCAGTTTTGTATTGAATGTTCGTAAGTTTTATGACACTGAAATCAATATATTTCGACCGTATCACTTTTGAGCACATTGCGTCTCGTCCGATCAGCGAAGTTGAGAAAAATTAGGTTTGGTTAGTACTTAGGCAGGTGATACCCTAGTAACATCCAATGCTGTGGCACACTTTTTTTATTAGGCAGTCGTGGGGTTCGAGTGGTAGCGTCTTCGGATCATAATTGAATGATCCGGGTTCGATCCTCGAACGAGTAGAAACATTGACCATGGTTCCTTACACCTGTTTTCCCCTGTTCACAGAGCTGGATTTAGGGGAGGGCCCCTGGGCCCCCCCACCAGAAGGGGCCCTCCACCATATGATGAAAAATATTATGATATATTATACTAAGAAATGAATAGATCCCAAAGAGAGAAAATGTATGCAAGAGTTTGAATTGTGGTGGGATTGTCATGTTGAGTCATCTGATCACTGGTGTTACATCACTGGTGCAAACGCGTCGTCAGCTGCATGACGCGAGGATGACTCACAGCACATCATCATCTTGGGTGTGCAGGGTGTTGCAGTATGAATGACTGCTTGATCGTGGTCAGTATGTGAACAACAGTGTGGTAGTAAGAACCGGCTACGAACGAGCATGAAGCAAGGGCGGCTTGTGAACCTGACGGTCATGAGCATAGAATCTAACATCCTGCGCTCGGTGGATTTTGATGGAGTCATCAGAGACTTTTCCATCAGAAAAGCATGGAATGTACCTGACTTATAATATTTTATCTGATTGAAGATAACTCCTCATAAGTCTGTACATTACATTTGAGTTACACTCTGAAATGAACCGAAAGACTGCTAAAATACACTATAAATCCAATGTATTGTTTCATTTCTTCATCTTAAGAGGATGGTACGTATATTGAGAGGGGCGAAAGTTTTCCAAGGAGAAACTTAAAAGTCTTCTAACCATTAGAGTTAAACCTTTTTAATGCAAGGGGCTCCCACCAATCTGGGCCCCGAGCCCCCACCACCTAAATCCGGCACTGCCTGTTCACCTAGGAGTAAGTAGGTACAAGGGTGTTCGCTACATTACACCTGTTGTCTCTCTTCACCTAGTAATTACCTGTGTGTTAGCTACCTCACACTTGTTGTCCCTATTCACCTAGCAGTAATTAGGTACCTGGGTTAGCTACCTTATATCCATTGGCCCTGTTCACCCAGCAATAAGTAGGTACCTGGGTATTAGCTACCTCACACCTATTGTCCCTGTTCACCTAGAAGTCTGTAGGCATCTGGGTTTTAACCAACCTTTATGGGTCGCATCCTGGGAAAGAGAATAAAAGAATCCCAATGCAAACTGGAATGACTTTATTAGGTTATTCTGGGTTATTAATCCTTCTGGTATTCCTGAGTTACTAACCCTCTGAATAATCCTTAATAACTAATCCTCCGGGTAATCCTGAGTTACTAAATCGTCATGTAATCGTGAGTACCATCACCTGGGTTAATTGTGCTATAAGCGTCGTGATCACTTCATTAATATGAACTATTTGTGATTCGTAAGTATACCTATACTTGATAATTAAGTTTATACATTACCGATGTTGTTACTGATATTATTCTTATTGGTTGTGTTGTCTAGAGGGAAGGGGTGAGACCTCTGAGAATACAAATGATTGTCAAGCATGGGCGGCGCCAGAATTTCTATACTGGGGAAGGTGGGTGTCTTCTGACTGGTCAGAAGCGGGGAACTAGGAGACTTGTTTTGAAACAGCGTTGTTATTACTAGTTTTATTTTTGGGGCTTTGGGGAGGAGTCAGAATCTTATGTTATTTATTCGCGGGAAGGCTATATCCGGGGCCCCTAGCATTAGGGGAACTAATCAATTTCCAAATCCACCAATTATAATTGGTATAACTATGAAGAAAATTATCACGAAGGCATGGGCGGTTACGATTACATTGTAGATTTGATCATCTCCAATTAATCTCCCCGGCTGCCCTAGTTCTGCTCGGATAATTAATCTTAATGAGGTGCCCACTATGCCTGATCAGGCCCCGAAGACGAAATATAAGGTTCCAATATCTTTATGATTTGTTGAAAAAAATCATCGTTGCGTGGCTTTATAGTGGAAAAAAGACGTCAAATTGCAAATTTGAAGATGTAATGATTACTAAAGCTTAGTTAGTGTGGGTAGGGTTCCTACTTGATTAGTTCTATCAAAACTATCCTTTAATCAGGCACCACGTCGGTCTGAACCCGGACCCCAGTGGTGAGAGTCGCGCCTCTACCACTGGGGTCCGGGGTTCGAGACCCGGACGAACTAAAAAAAAAAAAAAAAAAAATACTTCTAAACTGTAGCCCTGTGAAGAGAGGCGCGACTCTCATCTCAGGGGTCCGGGGTTCGAGACCCGGACGAACTACTACTTTGGGAAGGATCATACGGCACACATAAGTAAGATAAAGCACCTAAATTACTGGGAACGGTTGAAAGCCCTTGATCTGTATTCCATGGAACGCAGGCGAGAGATATACATGATAATATACACTTGGAAAATCCTAGAGAGATTAGTACCAAACTTGCACAAGAAAATCACTCCCTGTGAAAGCAAAAGACTCGGCAGGAGATGCAATATTCCCCCAATGAAAAGCAGGGGCGCCATGAGTACATTGAGAGACAACACAATAAGTGTCTGGGGCCAAAGACTATTCAACTACCACCCAGCATACGTAAGGGGGATTACCAATAGACCCCTGGCTGTCTTCACGAAGGCATTGGACAGGCACCTAAAGTCAGTACCTGACCAACCAGGCTATGGTTCATACGTCAGTCTGCATGCGGCCAGCAGTAACAGCCTGGTTGATCAGAACCTGATCCACCATGAGGCCTGGTCTCAGACCGGGCCACGGGGTCATTAACCCTCGAAACCCTCTCCAGGTATACCCTTTCCTTCCTTGGCGCCGCCCGTTGTCTGGCTTTTCCATAGCCTAGGGTTAAAGTTTGTGTATGTAATTTATCATGTATGATTTTTTTTCGTCTGACTTCAAATGCACACGGGATAGCAGAAGCAGGGACATACTAGTCTCGCCGATATCACTAGTACAATGATTATTTTATTGAAAATTGCAGTCAATAACCATCTTCAGTCCTCTCACCATCTGGTTAAGTCAGTCTAGTCTGACCTTCAAGAAAAACACTAATATAATTATTATAATCATGGGGGAGCGCTAAACCCGTAGGATTATACAGCGCATGTGGGGGGATGGAAGGTATTCAGGCTCAATTCAGGGAACCGGACCACAGATTCCCTAGATCAAGAGACAAGAAACACTTAATATTCATGGCAAGATATCTTGCAGGATCCAGTTTGCATGAAGCTGGTGTCATTGATAAGTATCTATAGGGTTCTCAGCCACACCTTTCGCAGGAGTTTGTTGTAAATTTTCCACGTGGATATCATCAGATGATTACTCATGAATTCTCTACACATGCTTACTTTCCTGTCAGAGAGGAAAGCCAATGAATTAAGCAGGCAACTTTCAAACTCCTCACGCAGCATACTAAAGAGTTCGTTAGCTGAATCAAGAAGCTTCATTTCTAAGAGAAATCTTGTATACTCTGGAAATTACATTTAAATATGGTATCAAAGAAGAAAACAGAAGTATTAATCTTCGTCGAGAGCGATATCTTAAAAAAAAAAGGATCATACTATCAGTTCTCCACTTGTATGTGCTATCAAGCTCAACGTTATACTTTCCTAGATCTGTACAAGCTAGTGTGCATTATTGTGACTGGTAGTTCCACAGCATACGAAAGTATAGTTTAGATGCGTGCAATGACAAACTTATTTGAACAGTAGTAGGATAAGCAGAACTGATATTATAGTTGCATTTGAAGCTGCAGTTAAAAACAGAGGTCGCAAATAACTGTAACTGCTCATCAGAGGAGGACCGAGGAAATTATTCTCCAAAAACGGTTTGACGCGAGTAAAGAGCCCAAATTCCCATGTTCATACTGCCAACGTGGGCTACAAGGTGGTTGGGAATATGTATGGGAAGTAAGGATAGGAAAATGATCGCTGTCATGTAAATCTGAGACCACAGACCAAGTAAAATCGAGTGCAGTTGAAGAGCAGCAAATAGAGATCTGTGCAAGAGGGAGTTTGAGTTCGAGGGTCAAAGGGAGTGGGAGTACCTGTATTTAAAATATGGAAGGGAAGAGAAGTGAGAAAAGCCTTTAACTGATCACTACTAGTCACAGTGAGACTCTCCTGCCCCCAGAGGAAATGATGAGCATTAAAATCACTTAATATGAGAAGAGGTGGAGGTAAGGAAGAAACCAGAAATTCAACATCAGGAATAGATAATGGTCGAGGGGAAAGATACAAAGAGCAGACTGTATACCACACATCCAAGTAGATGCGGGCTGCAGTGTAATGTAGCGAAGTATGGACAAGGACCCAAGAACGTGGTGCACAAGAAGTGTACTTTCATTAAAAGTCCCATTGGGAAAAGGATCCGATGAATGTAATAAGATATAGCCCAAGACGGGACGGAAAACAGCAGAGCACAATTTAAGTTCTTGCAAACAGACATAAATGGGAAAACTGGACGAGTAACACCTGAAGCTCTCCCCAATTACACAAGGCCTTGAATATTCCATTGTAAATAAGCCATGATCGGTTAATAGAGTGTAACAGTAACATTCCGCAGCTGTCTATGGACCAGGAGGGTCAGTAAAGTCAACATGCAGAGGCATTGGGAAACTAGTACAGTAGTGAGTGAGGTACTGGAATGGCATGAAGAAAGTCAGTGTGAAGAAGGGTACGGAAGGTGGGAATTTGAAGTGGTGGAAGTGGAGAATTTGAAGTCATCTCCTCAATAAAAACAGAGATGGCTTCAATAGTTTCAAATGAGAGAGAAGGTGGAGAGAGCATGGTGGAGGAGGAAGATGTAGTTTGGGTAAAAACTGGAGGGACAATGGAAAACACCAAAGAAGGGGTAGAGGTATCTTGGCAGGAAGAAATTTCCGGAGGGACAGGCGAGGGAGAAACTGTACTTGAGGGTCGATGAACTTCTACAACAGTATCAGATGCATCTCGAGGTAAAGGCCTAGACTCAGAGATAGGGAAAGAATAACGTTTGGGAATGTCATATGGTTTGGGGGTTGAAGGAGATTTGGACATAATTGAAGGTGTAGACTTTGGAGAAGAGGGAGGGCAGCTGCAGGATGGATTGCTATGGTCAGCTGCACCACAGACAGGGCATTCTGCCACTGAGCTGCAATATTTCACCTGGTGGCCAAAGCACCAGCATTTTCTACACTGTTGACAGGTAGGGATCACCTCCCGTACTTGTAGGCATTGTCCCGCTATGTAAACAGATGGTGGCAGTTCATGGCTGTTAAAAGTTAGCCTCGCTATATTGCAAGGATAGCACCTCGGCTCATGGGCAGGGAGTATGTAAATGTCAACTTTAATGATCAGGAGATTCTGGTGCTCAAGTTGCTCCAGCATGTATTCATTACACACAAGAAAGTCACATTGTATGATCGCAAGTATTAAGGAAGATGTGCTTGTGACTCATAACTGGTTTATTGTCAGCATTGTCAAGAAGTAAAAGATTGTGCCTGCTCTGCATTTTGTACTGTGACAATGCATATGCCACTCCTAAGAACATGAAAGGAAATGTTCTGCCCAACATGGCGAAGGAGTGCCTTGCTGATGCTTTGGTCGGAAAGATAGTAATAAAGGTTGGTTAGAGCGTAAAGAATTTTGTCCAAGAAGGATTTTGAAACAGAGCCTAAGGGTAGGAATTGTTTAGTTGAAAGTTTCTTATAAGTATGAGAGGAAACTGAGGTAGGGTCATCTGTGACAAGTCTAGGTCGTTTGAATGTTTTGGATGGGAGGTTAACAGGCGGGCCATCCTTAATCTTGTGTACAATCCAAAAATCGATGCAATGTAGGGAGAAGCTGGGATCATGATCAAAACCATGCAGAGGTCAGATGTGTCTAAAGGGTCAGTCAGAACCACGGTACCAGAGGGTAACGAAACGTTACCCGGAGAAGGTACCAAGTTAGAAGAGAGGTCTGAAGGCATGCCAGGGTCTGTAGGGAGTACCGCAGAAGAAAAGGGTCCAGGAGGAGGAAGGTCATGGGTATGGATCTTCATAATACGTTTCCCCTTTTTTATTAAAAAAAAAGGAGAGGGGAACATGGAGAGATAGCTCCCAGGAGAAATGAAAAGAATCGTATAACCCCCTCCTCACGTGGCATATTAGTGGCTTTCTTTGTACAGTGGACCCCAGGATTACGTCATTATTTCGTTTCAGAATGCTGTTCAAGTGCTGTTACCGAACGAATTTGTTCCCATAAGGAATAATGTAAATTAGATTAGTCCTTTTAGACCCCCAAAAATACACTTACAAAAGCACTTACAAAAATACACTTACATAATTGTTCGAGTTTGGAGCAGTACGTAATCCGGGGGTCCACTGTACTTAACAACACATCATAAAATGTAAATCACACATTGTAACCTTTGCAAAGAAATAAAATTTGTATTTGTTGCAAGAGGGCCCCCAGTGCAGTCAGCAATGCAGATACAGCATGGAGCCCGTGCCCTACCCTACCCTTCATGCCAGTAAATCGGCAATCCAGGATAGCAACCTCACATCCACCAAGCCACCTCAGCGGACAAGAGAGAGGGCAGTCGGAAACCCGCCACAGGGCATACCTCCTTCGGCCCCCACCTCCTCGAACTGACAGGCAGCCTCCAGAGATACACCTGTCACCTGCAGGACACCATAAGCCACCCCCAGAACTCCAAAGGAGGATCAGGACATCCCCAGGTGATGCAATTCCATGGCAAACTAGATCACCACCAAGGACCTCAATGGAATGGGGTGGACAATGTCAACCTTTCCCCATCCTAGAGCTAAAATTTCAGAGGGAAAGACCCCAAAGGCCAAAGCAGAAAAGGATGGAGAGGGAAGGAATGGCTGAAGGAGGGATGGGAAAGGAGGGATGGGTAGTATGGGGCAGGGAAGGGAGGAATGGGGTGTAATCAGGTTCAGTCCAAAGAAGAAGAATGAAAGGTCCAATTCCTTATACCAAAACCCTCTTCACCACTACATGGAGATCCCCTTCCTTGAAGAGGTATCTTCAGGGTTGATTGGTTAATAGGGTTGAAAGCCTATCGACAACGTAAGGGTCATTAAGGCTGCGCTTAACCTTTTTATCATCAAACAAGAATTCTTCACTCCTTAAAATATGAATTACAGTATTATTATTATAATCAAATATATGAATTACAGTAAACCCTCAGCATATATACACAGAGAAACACACCTCTCAGGGTATATGTTGTCACTGTCTTCCAAGAACCTTCTCTGCAGGGTCATCTTACATAGATGAAGGTTGGTATTGCTGCTCATCTTCAGTTGCCAGTTCAGTACAGTATAACATTAAGCTCTCATAACAGGGCTAAATCCATATGATTTGTGAAAGTACATCCTTAAAACCTCCATCATGAAGTTCTTCAAACTATCGTAGTGTATTATAATCAATGGGAAATACTGAACCCATGGCAGCTATATGGCACCTAGAGAATGGGAACAATCCTAGGGTTGGTAGTTCCAGGGTTCTTCAGCACCATATTTCTACCAAATTTTATTCATAACCTTCCATCTGTTTTAAATTACAGTGGACCCCCGGTGTTCGTCCTGCTCCAAACTCGCCCTTTTATGTAAGTGTATTTTTTTAAATGCTTTTGTAAGTGTATTTTTGGGGGTCTTAAAGGACTAGTCTACTTTACATTATTCCTTATGGGAATAAATTTGTTTGGTAATGGCACTTGGCATTCTGGAACGAAAAAATAACAAAAACCGGGGGTCCACTGTACTTGACACAGGTTAATATTCTGCCTTGCAGCAGCATGGGATTAACATTAATTTGTATCACTCACGACTAGCCATTATTATATTCACAGGGATGTGCTAAACCCAAAGGGGTCATACAACACCTGGGAAATGGGAGATAATCAGCTTTGATCCCAGGGAGAGGGTATCTCCAATTCCTCATATCTAGAGACTTCACCAGCATCAAGACAACCCTGTAAAGGGCCAAGGAAAAGAATTATTGTTACTGTGTTAAATTTACGGAAGAGGTAAACACAATCGGGTTATGAAGCACCTGGGGAATGGGGTGCAGTCACATTTGATCTGAAGAAAGGGGTGGGGTAGCTCCAATTTCTTGGATCAAGGTCCAATGAGTAATGACTCAAAACTATATCCTGTATGCAAATGATCTATTACCAAAGAAACAAGAGCTTACACAAGGTATAAAGTGATGCAGGGCATAAATTCCCTAACATTACTGTTTGTAAACACACATGACAAGACTCATTATTATGAATGTAGGCACAAAAGCTTAGATTAGATTTTTTTTCAACATGTCGGCTGTCTCCCACCAAGGCAGGGTGACCTAAAAAAGAAATAAGCACTTTCACCATCATTCACACAATAACTGACTTTGCAGAGGAGCCCAGATATGATAGTTTAGATGTCACTCCAAACAGCTAATATTCCAAACCTCTCCTGTAAAGTGCAGGCATTGTACTTCCCACTTCCAGGACTCAAAAAAAAATTCCAAAAATTTTCAAATTTCATATATTGTTATTGTATTTGTATAACAGTTACATGCAATAAATAAAACTGCATCCATGTTAAACAATACATTAGTATCAATTTTTTTTTTTTGTAAAATAGAACAAAATATATTTCTTTGTAAAAAAGTTTAAAATTTTATTATCTAAATCACCTTTTCATTATGACAATGATGAAAAGTAAAAAAATATACATCTAATGAAAAAATTACATTTCAAAGATAAATTGTATTTCAGATAACTTACATTTCAAAGATAAAATTTTTGTGGCACTCAGAGCAACATCAATAATGATTTCAACAGTAATTTTAACTTACCAGCACCTGTAACTCATACACATCACACACCTAAGAGAGGATATGATCACTGCATAATCATCCTAAAAATTCACTGAGGGAATGGGGAGGGGATAATGTTTTGTATAAGTTCTACAATTTGTGCTTTTCTGAAATATTTTGTTCTACTGAGCCTCTGAGAACAATATGAATGAAATCATATGGTTATTGTTTTAATTTAGTGGTCATGCACCAACCCTGAAAAACTACATACTGCCAGAAAACCTGTGAGTAACTGAAACTGTAATAAGGTCGTTCAGTAATAAAAATGCTCAATAATCAAAACCTGCAATCAAGCCCACAAACTTTTTGGTAGAAAGTTGAAAGTGAACATAGATAAGAGTAAGGTGATGAGGGTATCAAACGATTTAAATAAAGAAAAATTGGATATCACATTGGAGAGAATGATTATGGAAGAAGTAAATGTTTTCAGATATTTGGGAGTTGACGTGTCAGCGGATGGGTTTATGAAGGATGAGGTTAACCATAGAATTGATGAAGGAAAAAAGGTGAGTGGTGCGTTGAGGTATTTGTGGAGACAAAAAACGTTATCCATGGAGGCAAAGAAGGGAATGTACGAAAGTATAGTGGTACCAACACTCTTATATGGGTGTGAAGCATGGGTTGCAAATGCTGCAGCGAGGAGGAGGCTGGAGGCAGTGGAGATGTCCTGTCTAAGGGCAATGTGTGGTGTAAATATTATGCAGAAAATTCGGAATGTGGAAATTAGGAGAAGGTGTGGAGTTACTAAAAGTATTTGTCAGAGGGCTGAAGAGGGGTTGTTGAGGTGGTTTGATCATTTAGAGAGAATGGATCAAAGTAGAATGACTTGGAGAGCGTATAAATCTGTAGGGAAAGGAAGGCGGGGTAGGGGTCGTCCTAGAAAAGGTTGGAGGGAGGGGGTAAAGGATGTTTTGTGGGCGATGAGCTTGGACTTCCAGCAAGCATGTGTGAGCGTGTTAGATAGGAGTGAATGGAGACGAATGGTTTTTGGGACATGACGATCTGTTGGAGTGTGAGCAGGGTAACATTTTGTGAAGGGATTCAGGGAAACCAGTTAATTGATTTAGTTGGACTTGAGTCCTGGAAATGGGAAGTACAATGCCTGGACTTTAAAGGAAGGGTCTGGGATAGTGACAGCTGGGATGGACTATTCTCAGCTGTCGTATCTGAGCGCCTCTGCAAAGACAGTGATTATGTATGAGTGTGGTGAAAGTGTTGAATGATGATGAAAGTATTTTCTTTTTGGGGATTTTCTTTCTTTTTGGGTCACCCTGCCTCGGTTTGAGACGGCCGACTTGTTGAAAAAAAAATAAATAAAAAAAATACTCCGGAATATAAACAAAGTAAGCTAGGTTAAACTCTTTGCCAGGGTTGCGACAAAAACAAGGTGGCATAGCAGGATAATTGTTAGTACACATTTCTTTGTGTGGCAAATAGGTGGAATGAGCCAATTTTTTTATATTCATTGGGAAGCACTAAATCCATAGGAGTCACACCATGCTTGGGAAATAGGAGGTAATCACATCACAGAACGGATGGGGATCAAACTCAAGGCAAGCAAGCCCTAAAACTCATAGGCTATAGGTAATCATGCTTGATCCAAGAAACAGTAGATCCAGCTCCTTAGACCAAAAGCTCTTCAGCATTAAGGCATCCCTGCCCTCTTCTCCATCCCACTGAAGGGGTGGAATGAAGCGAACAATGATACAGTGGAGGTGAACACACAGGAATTAAAAAAATAAGAGATCACAGGACTCAATCATATCAGATAGTCTGAAGATGCAAGACCAAGAGCTGGAGCACACTCCCTGCTAATTCAAATAAGTAACCACAATAATCCAGTACTGTTTTCATTTTTTTTTTTGTAAATCTGCTTAGCATTTTTTCCTCTACATTTTGCTTTCTACTGTTTCTTTACTTTTTTCATACTCTATTTGTATGTAATCTTTCTAAGGCAATAACATTTACCTTCTCACAGATTTATCTCTTACTCTAAGCAAGGAAATTATGCTGCACAAGACAACTTTACCAAATTCTCTAATCCTTCAGTATGAATGTTTCAAGTACAGTTGAACCCCTATTCAACCTTCACTGAAGGCCATACATGGGTAGCTTCATTTGTTCCTTTTACCTTAGTGCCCATTGTCTTTGAGCTTCATGCACAACCCTTAGCTAAATTAAAAAAATAATCATAGTATTTCCATCAGAAGACTCATTATTTCTTATGGATATTAATACTAGGCAGTTAAGAGTAATATTTAAAGGGATCTGGCAAAAAGCATTTAAATAACATGCAAAACCTCTTATCCAAGGTACACAATCAGGATTCACGTCATCTTCAGAAACCAAACCCCAGAAAGTTGGCAGGGTTCAACTTGGCAACTTTTATGTGTGTGTTGATTCTGTATCAACTCTCCAGGAAATAAGTTTAGATGTTTGAAATTTTGAAATCTTTTCTTTCAACACACCGGCCGTATCCCACCGAGGCGGGATGGCCCAAAAGGAAAAACGAAAGTTTCTCCTTTTACATTTAATAATATACAGTGGTACCTCGAGTTACGATATTTTTTCGTTCGAGAATGCTGTTCAAGTGCCATTACCAAACGAATTTATCCCCATAAGGAATAATGTAAAATAGACTAGTCCTTTTACACCCCCAAAAATATACGTACTTACAAAAGCATTTAAAAAAATAAACTTACATAAAAGGGCGATTTTGGGGACCATCGTAACTCGAGGTACCACTGTATACAGAAGGGGTAACTAGTCCCTTGCTCCTGGCATTTTAATCGCCTCTTACGACACACAAGGCTTACGGAGGAATAATTCTGTTCCACTTCCCCATGGAGAAAATTTTGAAATGAGTAGGTAAAATAATCAGGCCCTTCTATTGTACATGGGCAATGGGTAAAAACAATGTTACTTGTAAAATTAAATGATTTTGTAGTTAAGGAACATAACAGTTATATTTTCCTTACAATAGTGTACACTTTGGTAGGGGTGTGAACTTGTACATTCATTTGCAGAGAGCTCAAGTGTGTGGGTGTTGAGGCACACATACTGGTACATTCATGTGACACCTGTGCTCAAATGTTTATCACAAATGATAAATATTCATATTTGTTAATCAGTATCTGCAGTAGTTGAGATAATGTGCATATTATCTATTAATGTATGTTGAGAGGATGTTCAGTCTCATTACAATTCTGCATTCAGAATGATTATTTCCACCTGTCAATATTCAAAATTAATAAAAAAAGAGAAATATTCAGTACAGATGCAATTACCAACATCTCATACTGTGATGTGCAACAAAAGGGGGGTTATACTTAAGATTTACCTAAAGAATAGTTTTCTCTTCAAAAAGCAATATGTCCATACTGATGCAGCTTGATATTCTGTATTTTAAACTATTTAAGCAAGTATTAAATAAACTATCACAGTGTTTTGTTTGTATACACAACTAGGCAAGAACACGAACATGAACACACACACGCACACACATGCACGTGCACAAGGCCAGGAGCTATGTCTCGACCCCTGCAACCACAACTAGGTGAGTACACACGCACACACACAAATCAGTCGGTGTGAGTGTTTATATCATTCTCTAGTCTCATGATCTTCCTCTTGGTTTCAGCGACTGTTCTTTGCACACTCCTAACCAGGGTTGCTACTGCTTGCATTTCAGTCAATGCATTGATATCCACTGGCACGTCGTCCATTCCTGACAAAGCCATTGTAATCTGGGGACAAAATTATGCATTAAAAACATACCTCAATGCACTTTTGAGTAGTTAATTTGCAATATGTACTATACAGCTGAACCTATAATAAACTATCTAATAAGAACAGTAGATTGCACTAATAACATGAATGCTCATACTCTGAAAAACACACCTGCAAAATAATCATGAACTTCTACTGGAAACATAATTAAGGCTATTGCTTCTTTTCCACTGGAAAAATTATTCCTCATTATTTGAGGAATATTTTTAAAAACTTTTAGGTCTCAAGAAATAAGACTTTTAAAACTAATTGCTATACATTTTAGATTTATTTAAGAAAGAAGTGAGGGAAATATTATGAATACATTATTACAGGTTGAAGTGTGAGCAAGGTAACATTTATGAAGGGATTCAGGGAAACCAGCAGGCCGGACTTGGGTCCTGAAGATGGGAAGTACAGTGCCTGCACTCTGAAGGAGGGGTGTTAATGTTGCAGTTTTATAACTGTAGTGTAAGCGCACCTCTGGCAAGACAGTGATGGAGTGAATGATGATGAAAGTTTTTCTTTTTCGGGCCACCCTGCCTTGGTGGGAAACGGCTGATGTGTTAATAATAATATATTATTAACTGGTTACAAATGGTACAGTGCATTGTAACACTACATAGGTGTTTCTATTCTGCAATTTACCTACTGTGGTATTTTTAAGTTACTATCCTGAAACAAATGAAGCAGAAAAATATTAAAAAATATAATGTAGAGTACTTGAGAATCCAGCAGGCTTTGGTGAGCATGTTATGTAGATTGGAATGAATGAAGAAAAGTTGTTTTTATGGGTTGAGGTGCTGTTGAAATGTGAGCAAGGTAACATTTATGAAGGGATGCAGGAAAAACCGGCTATCAGGGCTTGAATCTTGGAGATGGTAAATACAGTACTTGCACTCTGAAGGAAGGGTGGAGACGTTGTAAAATGGAAGATCAGCTGAACTGTAATGTCTGCACACTTCTGGCAAGACAGCTACTGAATGAGTGACTGTGAATATGTTTCCTTTTTTGAATCACCCTAGCTTGGTGGGAGACAGCCAGGGTATTAAAAAAAATTCATGATATGAATACCTAGGGCTATACTGCAAAGTCTTTTTGAAGATATTTTTTTTTAACACGTCGCCGTTTCCCACCGAGGCAGGGTGACCCCCCCCAAAAAAAAAAACTTCCATCATCATTCAACACTTTCACCATCACTCATACATAATCACTGTTTTTGCAGAGGCACTCAGATACGACAGCTTAGATGCCCCTCCAAACTGCCAATATCCCAAACCCCTCCTTTAATTAAAGTGCAGGTACTGTACTTCCCATTTCCAGAACTCAAGTCTGGCTAACTGGTTTCCCTGAATCCCTTCACAAAATATTACCCTGCTCACACTTTTGACGAGATATTATTCTTAATTACTCAATTAACTACATGAAATTTTTTTTGTTTTAGTTAATCTATACTACCTGATCTAATTTGATATTATGGCAATTAGAGATTAGCCATCACTAATTCGCCAATCAGTTATCCGGTTCCATCAGTAATCCAGCACTAATTTCGGCTAGCATAATTTCAAATTTCATTATTATACTGACTCGGAAATTGTGCAGATGGTTGTAAATCCACAGCAGCAAGCCAGTGGAGGAGAAAGCAGAGATGAAAATAAGGAAGATGTAGCAGAGTCTCTATTAATAGGTTAATTAAGTGTATTCTAACCTAACCACTCTGTAATCCGGCAAACTCACTAATCCGGCACACTACAGGTCCCAATGATGCCGGATTAGTGATGGCCGACCTGTACAAACATCTAAAAGTTTCTGAATGCTGATGAAAATTTAAGTATACTAAAGTCCTTCTCCAACTGATAAAAGGGAAATCAATTAATAATACCTGCTTTGTCCCAATTTTCTGGGGATTGCTTCTGCATGTATACAGTACAGTAGTATATACAATACTATAACATTTAGCACTGTAATGCCTCAGTGTCAATATTAAGTGGCCCACTTCCAAATAAATTAATGTTGTCACTGTAAATTAAATGTATACAGGTTGCCCTCCACATTAGCGAGGTTAGGGGATCAAGAACCTTGTGAATTATGAAAATTCGCGAATGTTTGGTGCACAAATATATTGTAGGGAAATATAATAATAGCATTTACTTAGCCTAACAATACTGCTTCCTTAACCTACTGAACCAAGAACAATCATAAAACACATGAAAACATCGTAAAATATTGTACTAGTATATACATACATGTTATGGTTTAATAACAAATAATGAACAAACAAAACACTCACCACTCGTAAGGTTAGGCAGACGAACTCTGATGACTTGTGATGATGATGACAATGACGATGATGATGGTGATGATAGTTAGCCATGCAGTTACTGATGACAGTTGAATGGAGGTGATTATATGGAGTGTAACTGCATGGCATGATGAGTCTAGTGTGTGGAAACATAAATATGATTGGGCGGCTGGGCATTCGCGAATGTTCGAAGCCCACGAAAGTGGAACTCGCGAATGTGGAGGGTGACCTGTATCTGTACATGTGTCCAAAATAGTGCACTAATATTATCTTCTTTAGTGTAATATTGACCCCATGAACTGCAACATCCACACCAAAATTTCCAGAGTTTGAGCATTCAACTTGCTAGCCTCCAAAACACATCTGGCTACTTTGCTTACCTTTGATATACCTTTGAAGAGTTTCGAGAGTATCTACTCTCTGAGCCCGGCCATGGGCCAGGCTCGTCTGGTGCTTGCCTGGTCAACCAGGCTGTTGCTGCTGGAGGCCCGCTGCCCCACATATCCATCACAGCCTGGTTGATCTGGCACCTGGTGAAGATATTTGTCCAGTTTCCTCTTGAAGGCTTCTACACTGGTTCCAGCCGTGTTTCGGATATCTTCTGGTAAGATGTTGAATAGTCTGGGACCCCGGATGTTAATACAGTGCTCCCGTATTGTCCCCACCGCACCCCTGCTCCTCACTGGGTTTATTTTACACTTTCTCCCATATCTCTCACTCCAGTATGTTGTTATGGCAGTGTGCAGATTTGGGACCAGGCCCTCAAGTACTTTCCATGTATATATTATCATGTATCTCTCTCTCCTCCGCTCCAATGAGTACATGTTCAAGACTTGAAGGCGTTCCCAATAATTTAGATGTTTCAATGGCTCAATGTGAGCCGTAAACGATCTCTGGATTTGTTCCAGCTCTGCTATTTCTCCTGCCCTGAACGGGGCCGTCAGCACTGAGCAGTATTCTAAGTGAGGGAGCACTAGCGATTTGAATAGTGTCACCATCGGCATTATTTCCTTGTTTTGAAAGTTCTCAATACCCACCCCGTCATCTTCCTGGCTGTTGTGATCTTTGTCTTGTTATGGTCTTTAAACGACAGATCAGCAGACATAATTATTCCCAAGTCCTTTACGTGTTCCTTTCGCTCTATGTGGTGACCCTCTTGCGTTTTGTATATAGTGTTCCTTTTGAGTTCTTCATTTTTTCCATACCTAAGCAGCTGAAACTTATCACCATTGAACGTCATGTTGTTCTCCACTGCCCATTGGAAGACCTTGCTTATGTCCTCCTGTAATTTTTCAGTGTCCTCTACCGTAGTGACTTTCATGCTTATTTTAGTGTCATCTGCAAATGATGATACAAAAGTGTGCTGGGTGTTTTTATCTATGTCTGCTATGAGGATGAGAAACAGCAGAGGTGCCAGGACAGTGCCTTGGGGCACTGAGCTTTGACCTCGCTGATGCTGGATCTTGCCCTGTTCACTACTACTTTTTGTGTTCTTTGTGTTAGGAACTCAAAATCCATCTGCCTACCTTCCCGTAATGCCTATGGCCCTCATTTTGTGCGCTATCACTCCATGATCGCATTTGTCAAACGCCTTTGCAAAATCTGTGTAAATCACATCTGCGTTTTGGTCGTCCTCCAATGCCTCCGTAATTCTGTCATAATGGTTCAGCAGCTGTGACAGGCATGATCGACCCGCTCTAAAGCCATGCTGGTTCGGGTTATGTTGGTTGTGCTGGTCCATGAACTTTGTAATCTGCCGTCTCATCACTCTTTCAAAGATTTTTATGATGTGAGAAGTGAGGGCTACTGGTCTGTAATTTTTAGCTAGTGCTCTACTACCTCCCTTATGCAAAGGAGCTATGTCTGCACTCTTTAAGGCCTCTGGAATTTCACCTAGATCTAAGCTCTTTCTCCACAGAATACTAAGGGCTCTTGCTAATGGTACTTTGCACTGCTTTATAAATAAAGCATTCCATGAATCTGGTCCAGGTGCTGAGTGAGTGGGCATGTTGGCCATTTCTTTTCGAAATCTATGGGATTTGTACTAATGTCGGTTAGGTGGTCTGCGCAGCCTTCTGCTGGAGTGAAAATATTTCTGCATTTTCTACCTTGCTGTCATTTAGTGGGTTGCTGAACACTGACTCATACTGTTCTTTTAGAATTTCACTCATTTCCTGTTCATCGTCCGTATACGAATCTCCTCTCAATAATGGTCCAATTCTACAGGTAGTTCTTAGCTTGGATTTTGCATAGGAGTAGAAATATTTTGGGTTTCTTGCAATATCCTGTATGGCTCTTTGTTCCCTTTGTACTTCTTCTGTCAGGTATGACATCTTAAGTTTTTGTTCTAATTCCGTGATCTCTCGGTTAAGGCTATCTCTTCTGTTGCAACATAACTGTGTTTTTCAGCAATTCAGTAACCCGTTTCTTCTCCTGTACCATCTCCTACGCCTCTCTCTATATCTGATCTTCTTCGGGTTTCCTCAATGGTACGTGTTTCATACATACCTTGTATGCTTCTGTATTCAGCTTCTCTAGGCACTGGTGGGGATTTAGGGTGCTCATGTCTGATTCCCATGATATGTCTGATAGCTCTTGGTTTATTTTTTCCCAGTCAATTCTATGGTTATTAAAATTAAACTTACTGAACATTCCGTCTCTAACATTAGTGTCGCAGTTCCCTAACCCTGAGTTAATACTAGTTTGAACTTCTATGATGTTATGATCAGAGTATATTGTTTTTGTAACTGTTATGTCTCTGATTAATTCCTCGTTGTTTGTGAATATCAAATCCAGGGTATTTTCATTTCTAGTGGGATCAATTATCTG
The DNA here is from genome assembly GCA_009830355.1 of Cherax destructor. Classification (NCBI taxonomy): domain Eukaryota; kingdom Metazoa; phylum Arthropoda; class Malacostraca; order Decapoda; family Parastacidae; genus Cherax; species Cherax destructor. The sequence continues at coordinate 115,713 of WNWK01002880.1, read as the reverse complement.
TTGGTTTAGTGAGTACTTTTCACAAAGCCTCATTAGTTCCCTGGTATGTGCCTGTTGGGCCAGGGTGCTTCCAGGAGTTATTTCTGGTATAACATTATGGTGCCTCATCTTCCATTTTACATGAGGGAGATTAAAATCTCCAAGGATTAAAATGTTTGGGGTGGGATTTTCTAGCCTATCCAGATAGCTATCTATCTTCTTTAACTGCTCTGTGAATTCCTCCGCAGTTGCTGATGGTGGTTTGTATACTAGGATAATTACTAGATTCTTATTTTCCACTTTAATGCCGAGGATTTCTACTATATCATTCGTAGCGTTCAAAACTTCTGTGCAACAGAGAGTATCTTTTATATAGAGTCCTACTCCTCCCTGTGACCTATTAATTCTATCACATCTATACATGTTATAGTTTTCTATCTGAATCTCTCCGTCCAAAACATCCCTTGTATGTGTTTCTGTAAATGCTCCAAACATGGCATTTGCTTCTGATAGGAGTCCACTAACATAACTAACTTTGTCATTTTTATTTGATTTCAGACCCTGAATATTTGCAAATATGAAGCAGGAGTTACCATTTGGGATGTTTGGTCTTTCTTTGTGTTTGGTTAGTACCACTGGTGATGTCCTACCTGGTATGGCCCCTGGTGCCCATACCCCTGGTTTCTCCAGTACTGACTTTGATTGTTTATACAGCCCTGATGAGCTGGTGCCTGTCTTGTCTTGTCCCACTGTTCTGCCCATCTGTCCCCTCTGTACCATTTCCACCTTTGTCTCTTTCTTTATCTGGTTGTTTCTCCTTATATCTAAAAAAATTGCTGTTCTTTTTCATTTTCCCTTTCCCTGCTTTCTCTGTATCGTACTGTTCCCTTTATATGGTGGTCTGGGCAGCTCATGTCATAACATTCTCTGGACTGTGTTGAAGCTTGACACATCACTGGATGGAAGTATCTGCACTCTTTGTTAAACCGACACTTTCCTTTCCTTAACATGTTGGCACATTTTCTGGTGTGTTTATTCCAACAATCTCTGCCATAAAGGCACAAACCTTTAGCATAGAATTTGCATATATTTTGGCTGCCTATATTTACTGACTTTGTATTTTCCCAAAGATCTGCAGAATTATCTGCGTTTTTTTCCTCTCTTTCCACTCCTTGGTTTTCCTCGTTATCTGCGCTTTTCTCCTTTGATGACATGGGGCCAACATTTTCCCTGGAAGAGGACTCCCCTACTATATCTGTATTAGAGGCTATGGCTGTGGTGGCGTCCTTAACCAAAACCGGATGTTCACTATGGCTGGGGGCTGGGTCTGGGTCAGTCCTGGGACTGGGGGCTGAGTTAGCTAATGTTTTTGTCTCCTGTGTTTTTTCCCGTGGATGACTGTGGATGCTTTTGTGAATAACTTCATAAGACACTTCCCCATTCACATTCCTTCTGTCAAACAGCATGAACCACTCACATTCCCTTAATTAAATAGCTAAGTTTATGTATACAGTGGTCCCTCGGTTTTCGTGCATCTCCAAACTCGAACATTTATGTAAGTGTATTTTCGTAAGTGCTGTTGCAAGTGTATTTTTGGGGGTCTGAAATAGACTAACCTACGTGACATTATTTCTTAAGGAAGTAAATTCGTTCGGTAATGGCACTTGAGCAGCATTCTGGAATGAATTTTCGGCGAAAACAGAGGGACCACTGTATTTAGGTAACACATCTGTGACCGGTTTAAGGATACTTCTATCCTCACAGATTTATACCTTTGATTTTTTTTTGTCTATATTATACATACCATCAATATTTTTACAATTGCAGTGCTGAAAATGAAGCAACTACTAATTAATTTTTAATACATATCTCTTTCCTCACATTGAGGTTTTGAAAATCCAATGATATCATATGAACTATTTGTTGAAGATTTTTTTTGCTTGACCTGTACTATGACTTTCTAACATTAAGAAATAGAAATACAGGATTGGAAAGGAAACAAGGAAAAAATATTTATAAACAAGATAGAGAGAGACTTGGGAAGCAAAAAATTAGAAGTTAAAAAAACAATAATTAATACTAACTATTAGAGATTTGCTACGACCTTTAACTATAAAAGAATGAATACATGAAAAAGAAAATAAATGTGGGAAAATGTGTTAGAATACAGAAACAGAAGGTAAAGGAATTTAAACATACTGTAATATTCCACAAGCTGCCAACAGAAGATATCACAGGACATATTTATAAACATATACTCAAATAAGGAATGTATGCTTGATCATGCTTATACATTATAATGTATCATTACCACTAGCATTACCTTATACAACTGATGGACCACAGTTTTCACATCATTCTTTAATAGTCGAATATCACTCTGGAAACCCTGCAAATCTGTTCTCCGTCGCTCTTTGAGGCGTTTGGTATCTTGCTTCAGCATTTCTATTTGTTGGAGGAGTTTTTGATTTCGTTCCTATAGAAAAAAAAATATTTATTGCACTACAGCAATCAAGTGAGGTTTTCCTGGTCTTCACTCTCAAATACTTTATGCCTCAAAGTACTTTGCAAATAATTTTATATATAACAATCATACAAAAAGCCTTCCCCTTTCCTTCTCCCATTCTCTCTGCCAAGTTCTCCTAACTCTACCTTATGCTGAACATAAAGTATAAATACTTAGACCTTACAGCTACTCTGAGAAGTCAGGACTAACCAAAATTACATAAAACTGCAACAAGGCAATAAAAATCCTCTTAACCATCTTAAACAAAATTTTAAAACCTTATTAAGTGATAGAAAGCTACATTTTCTAAAGCTACTCAAAATTTCTTTACACATCATCCATTTCCTAGCAAGTTGAAATGACCAAAAGAAAGAAACACTCATCATCACTCTTTTCCTCTGGCTCTTCACTCCTAACAGCGCCTATTCCTTCTTGCCCATGCTTGGGATGACCACCTCTCATTCATCATCATTGTTTAACTCGTCAAAATATTTTCTCCATCTCTTCAGTGCTTCCAACTCTGAATATACTAATATCTCATCACTTTCATTTATAACTAACTATGAAGCCCATTTGCTTCCTAGACTTTATCACTATAATTTACCTTTCATCAAAGTTCTTTAATCTCAGCAAAAATATTCACCCATTTTAACATTCTCTCCTCTTTTACATTCCCTTACCACTCTTTTAACTTCTCATTTTTCCTCTATATACTCTGACTTTCATATTCAAATCTTACATAATAAAAATATTTCATATGCTAACTTTTTTTGTCTCCCTATTATATTTTTTACTTTATGTAGTACTCTGCCTTTTCTATTACAATATTACATAATAATAATCTTTCATATGCTATCTTTGCCTCCCTCACCCGTTGTTTTCTTATTTCATCCATCATTCCTTTTCTCTTTTACACCCACTGTCCTATTTACTACATACCTCTGCTGCACACCTGAGCACTGCATTCGTATATGCACAAAATACATCCTCAACGTCCTCCTCTTTACAACTTTCTTTTACTGTTGCTCCCCTTTTTTCCCAAGTGTTGTCTATCTCACTACCCATCCCTTTTTATTTACTTTCACTTCTCTTTCACACACTGACAATTCTCCTACTCCAACTTCCTCTTTACCACTAAATAACAATAAGACATACCAGATGCTCCTCCAAAACATATTCAATATTTTAGCTTTACAATGAGAGCATCGTCAACAAACTTTACTAAACAAGTTGCTCTGAAAGAAAATCACGAGGGAAAAAAGTTTATAAATGAAATATGCAGAGAAAATTGCTAAAAACTTTTTGCTGAAGTTGAGTCACAGAGTACTAGTAAGATATCAAAAGGAGAAAATGCAAACAATAATAAAAATCTTACTTTAAACATTTGCTCTGCAGCTTCCTTCTGTTCTCGCAGTTTGCACATCTTTTGTTCAATCTGTTGGCACTGAGATTCATACATTGCTCGTAATTCTTCTGCCTCAGCTGCTTCATGCTAAGAAAATTCAAAGAAATTGATATAGAGAATACATTAATGCAGGTAAAAAATTCTAATTGGTTAAACAACAGTCTGCCTATGACAGTGGTAACTGCCTAAACTTCCAGGTTACAGCTGCCCGTAATCATATTTTCTGCAGATATTCTGGTAGTAGCACCATAGCAACTATAAATTTGTTTATGTAAAGTTATGGGGAAGTGAACAGAAACAAGTATGGTAATTACTTGGAGTATACCTGGAGACAGTGATTATGTATGAGTGATACCTGGAGTATACCTGGGGAGGGTTTCGGGGGTCAACGCCCCTGCAGCTCGGTCTGAGACCAGGCCTCGTGATGGTGAAAGTATTGAATGATGATGAAAGTTTTTTCTTTCTTTTTGGGTCACCCTGCCTCGGTGGGAAATGGCCAATATGTTAAAAAAAAAAAAATGTTAACATTGTGTATGTGATCAATGTTGCTAAATTACTGTATTGAAGGAGACATGAACACAGATTTATAGAGTAACTGAAAATGCTTTAGAAAGCAATTACTGTAATGTGCTGTGAGATGCAATGTGTAAGGACAGAGCATATGAATACGTACAGGTATCATAATATTTCTGAAATGACAAGAGCCATCTGTTACTAATAGCTGGAATTTCTTAAACTCTTTCTTTCTTTCAACACACCAGCTGTATCCCACCGAGGTGGGGTGGCCCAAAAGGAAAAACGAAAGTTTCTCCTTTTACATTTAGTAATATATACAGAAGAAGGGGTTACTAGCCCCTTGCGCCCGGGCATTTTAGTCCTCTTATGACATGCATGGCTTACTGAGGAAGAATTCTGTTCCACTTCCCCATGGAGAATTTCTTAAACAATAAAGAAATATAAATCAAGAGTATATATTAAATAGCAATAAAATTATTGAAAATGGCGTCCCTTACCTTCAAAAATTCATTCTCTCTTCGTAGATCCTTCATTACACACGTGGATTTCATTGTTGAAAGATCAGTGTAGCTTCCAGATCTATCAATAGCCTATGGAGGAAACGTTTTATATATTATCTACATACTACTTAAGTTTATACTGTATAATATGTTAGAAATGCCATTTTCCATGTGAGATACAAGAAAATAAAGTATACTGATGCAAAATATTTCTTAAATGTTTGTGTACGAAAGAAAGTATGAAAGGCAGAAACTAGACTGAACTAAAAAATTTAATTGCTGTCTTATTGATCACATTTACAATACAGATTACTTGACTGTTTCACAAAGTAAAGTTAATGTATCTTATTTCCTGACGTTCCCTCATGCTCTACACAGTATGTTACCAATACCTAAGGAAGGACCAACTTCCTCAATTGCAAGACATGAAAAAGTGACTATTTTTGTAAGTACACCATAAAGTAAACTTTTAAGTATTGTTGCCTGACAATTAGCCACTAATTATTACTTTGAAGCATTTTTCAAGGATTAAAATTATTATACTATCATCACCAATTTTTAACCCTTTTGATACTAAATGCAGATAGGAAGTATGGTGTATACCAAGGTCCTTGGTCAAAGGCAAAGCTATTTCCAGATGGTCACCCATCTAATTAATGCTTCAATAGTGATTAGCCTGACTGATTAAGCATCATTCACATTATTAATAAGGCTGTGTATAATAATGCTATACAGTAGAGCCCCGCTTTACGGCATTCTGAAATCTCTACCTTTGGAGCATGTTTTTGTAAGCACTTCCTCTACATGAAGTTCCTGAAGGGGTGCATACAGGAATTTAACTAAATGAACACACATCAAAAAACAATGCATCTAATGAAAAATTACTTAGGAATTTATTTCACTTATGAATCCAACTCATAAGAAAAATGGTGTAATTATTATGGTACACACATTTCTTACAGTATTTCTTTAGAGATTTATTTTCAAACACAAATTAATACTGAAGATGGGTGAAAAAAAGAATAATTTGTAGTGTGGGAAATTAACCACATCCTTTTTTTTTCAGAACATTCATATAGCTTTTTTGCTTTTTGGTTTTTAAATTGGTTTCTAAAGTCATATTTCTTTAAATAATATTATAATTTTGTGACAGGTTTTGAGAATTCTAATCTCTCAGTCTGGCATGAGGCCAGATTTTCCTGTTGATTGCCTGAATATTCAGGCTGTTGCTGCCCAAAGAGTTACACAGCCATCATAACTTGGCTGATCAAGCACCACTTGTAGGAGTCCCACGAGAAATGCAACTACTATGCATAAATGAAAAAAAATTATCACTATCTGCAACCCAACTAAAGACCCTGAAAAAGGGATGGCACTAAATATACAAACAACTCCAGCAGTAATAAAGAGTGATATGTAAGCAGCCATTAGGTCTAGCAGTGCCCACATTATTATTATTATAATCAAATAGAAGCGCTAAACCACAGGGGTTATACAGCGCTGCTCCATACAGCAGTGCCCACAAAACTACAATTGTGAGCATCCACAAATACCCACTTGACCCTAGTCAAACCATGATGAGCCAACTTATTCAGTGATATTAGTCCTGAGCCTTATATGTTATCTCATTCCACTCACCACAAAAAAAAAAGCATTGTCCACTGAAGTCATAGTTCCAGGAAAAGGCTCAACTTCAAGGTAAGAAAAAGTGTTGGTTATATGAATGTCCATGCAAAGCAGTGCTTAGTTTCCACAGCTGCTGCTTCTTGGCATGGGAAACCCTAGCCAATGTGTCTGATGGAATTCATGAAGTTAGCAATACCTCATTCACTGGCCTGTGAATTTTAAGACTTGCTTGCTATAGGCTCAAACTCCACCCATTCTGTGTGTTTTTTAACATAAAAATGAACTGCCTTCAGTGGATAAAATGAGAGAATTAAAAACTGGAGTAGATCACCAAGTGGCACAGTCGTGTGTGAAAACAGGAAGACAGCAGTGATACCAGACACCCATTTTACTTTTTATACACTAGTGCCTACCTGAGAAATCTACGACATTAATCCTACAACCCTGTCCTTAATAATTATTCTGTCATTGCAGATAAGTTCCATATAAGCTAGTCAGGATCTTACCTGCATCTCAGACACCAACGGAATATTTTCTTGTACTGTTGCTAAAACAGACAGCAGATGATCTCGTTCAGCCAACCAAGTAACCTCTAATTCTTGAACCTCAGCATTTTTGTTTAAGGTATCCTTAACTGATTCACTCAGTAGACGCTGAGCTTCTTCCAGTCTACAAGAGAGAGAGAGAGAGAAAGAAGAATAACGAAAAAATTGGCAATTCATGATGATAAAAAAAAAAAAAGGCCTGATGAATTTTGTAAATTATACTTCAATATGCTAACTGGTACATTATTAAATATGGGACATTTGTATGCAAATCAAAAAAGATGAATATAGTATAAATGATATTTTCTTATATTAATATACCTAGCAAATGCTGCAGCGAGGAGGAGGCTGGAGGCAGTGGAGATGTCCTGTTTAAGGGCAATGTGTGGTGTAAATATTATGCAGAAAATTCGGAATGTGGAAATTAGGAGAAGGTGTGGAGTTACTAAAAGTATTTGTCAGAGGGCTCAAGAGGGGTTGTTGAGGTTGTTTGGTCATTTAGAGAGAATGGATCAAAGTAGAATGACCTGGAGAGCGTATAAATATGTAGGGGAAGGAAGGCGGGGTAGGGGTCGTCCTAAAAAAGGTTGGAGGGAGGGGGTAAAGGAGGTTTTGTGGGCGAGGGGCTTGGACTTCCAGCAAGCATGTGTGAGCGTGTTATATAGGAGTGAATGGAGACGAATGGTTTTTGGGACATGACGATCTGTTGGAGTGTGAGCAGGGTAACATTTTGTGAAGGGATTCAGGGAAACCAGTTAATTGATTTAGTTGGACTTGAGTCCTGGAAATGGGAAGTACAATGCCTGCACTTTAAAGGAGGGGTCTGGGATAGTCTCAGATACGATAGCTGAGAATAGTCCCTCCCAGGACTATTCTCAGCTGTCGTATCTGAGCGCCTCTGCAAAGACAGTGATTATGTATGAGTGTGGTGAAAATGTTGAATGATGATGAAAGTGTTTTCTTTTTGGGGATTTTCTTTCTTTTTGGGTCACCCTGCCTCGGTGGGAGACGGCCGACTTGTTGAAGAAAAAAAAAAAAATACCTAGCAGTAAGCAGTTTAATGTGTGCTTCATCCTTGGCTGCTTGTGCCTTACTTTCGGAAGTCGAGAGTGATCTATCTTGTATAAATGCATTTCTCTCTCTTCTCCAGGTTTTTTCTGACTCTTCTAACTGTCTTGTGAGAGATTTAACATGTACTCTCAAGGTAATCATTTCTTCACATTCTGAAAAATATGGAAAAAAATAATTATTCTGAATATGTAACAGGTAAACCACATCAAATATTTTTTTTTTTTTTTTTTTTTTTTCAACAAGTCGGCCGTCTCCCACCGAGGCAGGTGGGATACAGTAACATACAGTAACATACAGAATCTTTTCTAAATAATCCTTCTTATATACTTCTAAACCATTCCTAATGTAATTTCACCTAGCGACTAAGGATACATTAGAAAGAAATTAATTTAGCAACTGCCTGCACCCCACTCAGTGACCCCTATTATCAGTTTGCACTGAGTGAGACGAGTCTGTGCCACTAAGCAGCTATTGTTAATATTTGGGGGCCAGTAAGAGATTCAGCACACACTGCACATTTTACACCAGCTAACAGGAGTTCCAAAGGTTAAGGATTATAGTGGTGTGAGAGCAAAGAGGATGAGCATCACTTAATATACAGAAGTGGATATTTTTTTTATTCAAGTGAGCTATCAGGTGACATTCTAAAACTTGTTAAATTATCTAAATACTTACACAATGAATACCATAATTAAGAGACATTAAAAATTTGCAGTAAAGTGCTGGGTGTACGAATCCTGTCTGTGCAGCTAATTATTCACACCAGTTTGGAATCCACAAATGAGGAAGTATATTAAGAAAGTGGAGGCAGAAAGTATGTAATGAGACTAGTTCCAGAGCTAAGGAGTACGAGCTATGAAGAGAAGGTATAAAAATTGAATCTAACCACCTTGGAGGACAGAAGGACCAGAGAAAACATAACATACAAAATACAGTGGTCCCTCGGTTTTCGTGCATCTCCAAACTCGAACATTTATGTAAGTGTATTTTCGTAAGTGCTGTTGCAAGTGTATTTTTGGGGGTCTGAAATAGACTAACCTACGTGACATTATTTCTTAAGGAAGTAAATTCGTTCGGTAATGGCACTTGAGCAGCATTCTGGAACGAATTTTCTGCGAAAACCGAGGGACCACTGTACTCAGAGGAATAGACAGGGAGAGGCTCTTTGAGAGGCGAAAAATGGGTATTTGGGAACACAGCTGGAAGTTAAAGACACAGATGAGTCAGAGGGATGTTTGGAAGAATTTCTTCAGACTCAGAGTGGTCGGGAAGTGAAATGACTTTGAAAAAGAGGTGGTAGAGTCAGACTTTATACATAGTTTTAAGCATAGGTATGATAGGGGCCACAAAGCTAGGAGAAAGCGAATCTGGCAGGTGACAAGTCAAGAAGTAGGGGCTAAGACTCAACCCCTGCAATCACATTTAGGCAAGTAGAGTCGAGTACAAATAGGCGAGTACACTCATTCTAAACTTCTCGTCTCTTATCCTGTCTCTCTCAATTCTTTGTCTAAACTTACTTCCATCCTCAACCAATATGCTGTACAATAACATCAAACTCTATTACACCTTGCCAAGTTGCCAGTGCAAGATGGTAACCAACCATTCTGGTGAATAATGTTAATCTCATTATTAAAAATAAAGTACAACACTTAACCCTTTCAGGGTCCCTCCCATAGATCTACGGCTTTGAAGCCAGGGTCCAAGCCGTAGATCTACGCCATGAGTTCAGCTCACTCAGATAACCTGTTAGTAGTAAATTTGGGCCTAGATATGAGAGAATACATCTATGAGGTAAGTGTGAACCAAAACAAATCCAGCAGCATGCAGTGCATAATGATAGAAAAAACTGCGACCGTAATTTTGTATTAAAACACTGACTTTGCGGTGTATTTTCATATGTTTTTTACAATTGTATTCGCGATTTCTTGGTCTAATTTGATAGAATGGAAGATATATTACAGAAATAGAGATGATTTTGATTGGTTTTAGTATTGAAAATGGCTTGAAACTGAACTCAAATTAGCAAAAATGTTCAATTTTTTACTATGTTCAAGAGTAAACAAATGACGTCACGCATCTAATACGCATCAGTTGGTGGGTCTAATATACGTTCATGAATGTGCTGATATTATTTATACAATTATTACAACATTGCATAAGAGTAAATCTTCTATTTTTTGGTGTGAATAAAAATTCATTAGGCGAATAAAAAATCAAAATGGAATTCATTTGTAAAGCCTGAAAATATAACTAATGAACAGAGGAAATGTTAGTTTAGTGCCAGGAATGCCTGCATTGTTTATTCTGGACCCTACTTTGAAATTAGAATATTTTGATCTTTGTGTTAAAATGGCCAAATTACCAATTTCCAATCACTTATTGGGTAATTGAAACAGTTGACTGGGCAATTTGTTGTGCTCAATCGATAAAATAGAAGTAATACTAGCGAAATAAGAATTTGGTCAACTGGAAAATTGTAATTGGTCTAAAATGGGAGTCAAAGTCAACAAAATCGCCGATGCGTAAATATCGCTGACGAATCAAAATTTGCGAGAGCGTAACTTTGTCAATTTTCCATCAAATTTCGTACTTTTTGTTTTATAACCTTCAGTAAAAGATTCTCTACCATTTCATATGTTTTTTACAATTGTATTCGCGATTTCTTGGTCTAATTTGATAGAATGGAAGATATATTACAGAAATAGAAATGATTTTGATTGGTTTTAGTATTGAAAATGGCTTGAAACTGAACTCAAATTAGCAAAAATTCTTGGACCCTGGCTGTCACTCAGATTTGGCCTCTTTACTCTGAAAGGGTTAAATAGGAAAAGTACAAGAAATTTTTTCCTGAATGCATCTCTGATTACAATATGGACATACATAAAAAAATGGATTTGCTTATTGTAAAAATATCAAAGTGAGAGATTTATCTGGAATGAATCATGGTTACTAAGTGGGTGATGACTGTTCTATGAAATAAACATTATTAACCCTTTCAGGGTCCGTGCCGTAGTTCTACGGCATGAGCTCAGCTCACTCAGATAAACTGTGAGCGGTAAATTTGGGCCTAGATATGAGAATACATCCATGTGGTAAGTGTACATCACATAAAACAAATCCTGCAACACAAAGTGCATAATGAGAGAAAAAAACAGACCGTAATTTTTGATTAAAACAACGACTTTGCAGTGTTTTTTCGTATACTGTTTATAGTTGTATTTGTGATTTCTTGGTATCATTTGATAGAATGGAAGATATATTACAGAAATGGAGATGATTTTGATTGGTTTTAGTACTCAAAATGGCTTGAAACTGAGCTCATAGTAGCGGAAATGTTAAATTTTTGCCGATGTTCAGGAGTAAACAAATTACCTCACGTCCAATACGCGCCAGCTGGTGGGTCTAATATACGTTCACAAATGTGGTAATATTATTTATAAAATTATTACAATATTGCATAACAGTAAATCTTCCATTTTTTTTGTTTGAATAAAAATTCATTATGTGAATAAAAAATCAAAATGGAATTCATTTATAAAGACTGAAAAGGTAACTAATGAATAGAGGAAATGTTAGTTTAGTGCCAGGAATGCCTGCATTGTTTATTCTGCACCCTATTTTGAAATTGGAATACAGTGGACCCTCGCTATTCGATCACTCCAAAACTCACCCTTTTATGTAAGTTTATTATTGTAAGTGCTTTTATAAGTGTATTTTTTGGGGTCTGAAATGGACTAATCTAATTTACATCATTCCTTATGTGAATAAATTCGTTTGGTAACAGCACTTGAACAGCATTCTGAAACGAGGGTGAGTTTTGGAGTGTTCGAATAGCGAGGGTCCACTGTATTTTGAACAGTGTGCTAAATTGGCTAAATTACCAATTTCCAATCACTTTATTTTGTAGTTGAAACAGCTGACTGGGCGATTTCTTGTGCTCAATCGATAGACGTAATACTAGCAAAATAGCTAAGAATTTGGTTGACTGGAAAAATGTAATTGGCCTAAAATGGGAGTCAAAGTCAGCAAAATCGCCGATGAGTAAATATCGCTGACGCATCAAAATTCGCGAGAGTATAATTTTGTCAATTTTCCATCAAATTTCGTACTTTTTGTTTTATTACCCTCAGAAAAAGATTCTCTACCATTTCATAAGAAAAAATAACAAAAATTTTTTTTTTTTAAATTCTTGGACACTGGTGCACACTTAGAAATTTGGCCTCTGGACCCTGAAAGTGTTAAATGCCTATAAGATAAAAGATGATTCGTTAATCAAAATAAAGTTTGCCTACATTTACTTGGTGATGGCAAGAATGTTTTATGGTGACTATGCTAACCTCTCCAGCACTCTGACTTTCCTTCATCATTTCTGGTTATTTCCCATTTATTTGTATGAAGAATCTTAGTGATATTCTTGAAAACCTAATTCCGGCACAAAATTCTAATCCAACTCCATATGCACATTCCACTTCTCTATTTCACCTTTATAAATTCTCAGCTTCTAGGTAGTAGGTTGGTAGACAGCAACCGCCCAGGGAGGTACTACTGTCCTGCCAAGTGAGTGTAAAACGAAAGCCTGTATTTGTTTTACGTGATGGTAGGATTGCTGGTGTCTTTTTTCTGTCTCATAAACATGCAAGATTTCAGGTATGTCTTGTTACTTCTACTTACACTTAGGTCACACTACTCATTCATGTACAAGCATATGTATATACACACACCCCTCTGGGTTTTCTTCTATTTTCTTACTAGTTCTTGTTCTTATTTCCTCTTATCTCCATGGGGAAGTGGAACAGAATTCTTCCTCCGTAAGCCATGTGTGTCGTAAGAGGCGACTAAAATGCCGGGTGCAAGGGGCTAGTAACCCCTTCTCCTGTATATATTACTAAATGTAAAAGGAGAAACTTTCGTTTTTTCTTTTGGGCCACCCTGCTTCGGTGGGAAACGGCCGACGTGTTGAAAGAAAGAAGAAATTCTCAGCTCTCTCAATTTACAACAAATCTATCACAAAACAATATAATCTTGTTCTTGGACTTTACCCAGTCAATCTACTATCGCACAGTCATTTGACTCACATACTCTATTATGCAGTAAACTCTAAAAACTGAAAACTAAATTCATAAAAAATTTACAAATAAATATTACTCAAAAATGATACATTCCAACCCATAAAGTTCAGTTTAAAATCTGATGTGAACTTTTACAGAATTTATCAAGATACTGTCTTTATCCTAACTGGCAAGCAAAATCCTATAAAAAAAAGTATCTGTATGCAATATTATCACAGAGTAATAAGCTATAGACCTTGAAGAAGGAATGATATTCTACTTCAAACTGCAACTGGAAAACCCTATCAGATGAAATATGAAAATTTTTCACAGGTAAAATTTATCCTTTCCCTTCATAACCACTAACTATGATAGCTGTAAGGTGAATTCGGTTTTGAATGTACAGTAAGCTCTCACAGAAAGCTATTTTCTAAAGTGTGATTTTTTTTGTAAATGCAACTGAAGTGTGCATCTGAAATTAAATGGCATGTACCTTAACCCTTTGGGGGTCCAAGGGGGGTCTCTGAAACTCGTTCTCAGGGTCCACGAATTTAAAAAAAAAAAAAAAAATATTTTTTCTTATGGAATGATAGAGAATCTTTTTCCGATCATAACGCCACAAAAATTATGAAATTTGATCGCAAACTAACGGAATTATGCTTTCGCGAAGTTAGCGGTAGCCATGACACTTACGCATCGGCGATTTCGCCCACTTTGAGCCCTATTTTCGGCAAATTCGAATGTTTCAGTCTACTAAAATTATAGCTATTTCGCTAGAACTCCATTTCTTCTATCGATTGAGTACAAGAAACTGCCTATTTACCAATTTCAACTACCCAAAATAGTGGTCATAAAATGGCAATTTGGCCAATTTCACACAAATTTCAAACGATGCCAATTTCAAAATAGGATCCATAATAAACAAGACAGACATTCCTGGCACTAAAATAACATCTTCTCTTTTCATTAGTTACGTCTCCGGGCCCCCTCTTACATTACTTTTGCTTTCCATTTTGAATTTTTATTCTCACAAAAAAATAGAAGATTTATTGGTATGTATACAACTGCATCATTGTAAAAATGGTATAAATAATATCAGAGCACTTGTGCATGAATATTAGACTCGCCAGTTGATGTGTATTGGACGCATGGTGTGATTTGTTTACTCTTGAACATCGTCAAAAATCGAACATTTTCGCTACTTTGAGCTCAATTTCAAGGTACTTGTTATTGTCAAACCAATCAAAATCATCTCTATTTCTGTAATATATCTTCCATTCTATCAAATAAAAACAAGAAAACGAGAATACAACAATAAATACCATACGAAAATAGACTGTAAAGTCGCTGTTTTAAACCAAAAACACGGTCAGAGTTTTTTTTTCCTCATTATGCACTGTGTGGTGCAGGAATTTTTTTATACTGCGCACACTGACCGCACAGACCCATTCTATCACATCTAGGCCTAACAGCCTGTTTCTGCTTGATTTGAGGGCGCTAGAATTTAGGCGTACTAGTACGTCAATAACCCCAGTGCGTAAGACGTACTAGTACGACCAAAACCCCGAAAGGGTTAAATGCTTTTTCATGAGCTATTCAATTCTGATGTACTTTCTCAATCACATTTACAAAAAAATCAAACTATATAGAGGAGCTTAATAAAAAGGCTTATCGTATATCCATCAAATTCTGAAAATACACTTCTTCCCACTAACCTAACATTCCTACCAAATTTCACCTACATCAGTCCATCTATTTTGCAGTTAAATTACGGAGGTTAAAACAGACAAGATGAACAGAACCAAACACAGTCCCTACCCATGGCTGAAGGCTGGTTGATGAAGGTACTAAGAAACAAAAATCCAGTTACGAAAACACCCACCAGTGGACTACATGAATTAGAAAATTAACAATGAACGGCACAATGCCAATGTGATTCAAATTAAAAAGTACGTATTGAGACATAACCAAAAAACATCTGAATAAAAATGTGAAAATCAAAGCTATAACAAAAGACATCAACATTCCTATATAGAACAGTGTATGGATTACAGAGATTATAAAGTGTTACTGCAGTATGTGCAGAGCCCCCAAAAAAAAGCTTTAAGCCCTTAGCACAAAGTTTTCTCATTTTGCAATTGATATTTAATAAACTTCTTCTAATGTGTAACAAAACCAATTTGAAAATGTCTTATGAGTCCTACTTATACTACTTAAAAATGCCATTAAAATTTATATTATTATTGCCATTTTTTATGTTAATTGGCCAAAGAGGAACTCACCTGACGAGGATGTAAAAGTATTACTGTATACATGCATATAATATAATTACTGTACTCTTGATACATTGCTCTTACACAAACCTGCCTCTTGGATATCCTCTTTTAACTTCTTCTGAATCTGTTTAAGGTGTGGTGGGAGCTTTTGCTTGACAATTTTGGTTCTATTGGGATCACGTAGGAACACCTTCAGTTCCCCTTCAGAGAGACCACTCAGAGACAACAACAGAGACACTTTCCTTTCTGCTTCAAGAATGCCCAACTGAAACAATTAAGTTCTAGCACACTAAAGACGTAATATAAATAGGTCTTAGACAGGGATGTGTAATGTCACCATGGTTGTTTAATATATTTATAGATGGGGTTGTAAAAGAAGTAAATGCTAGGGTGTTGGGGAGAGGGGTGGGATTAAATTATGGGGAATTAAATGCAAAATGGGAGTTGGCACAGTTACTTTTTGCTGATGATACTGTGCTTATGGAAGATTCTAAAGAAAAGTTGCAAAGGTTAGTGGACGAGTTTGGGAGTGTGTGTAAAGGTAGAAAGTTGAAAGTGAACATAGATAAGAGTAAGGTGATGAGGTATCAAACGATTTAAATAAAGAAAAACTGGATATCACATTGAAGAGAGGGATTATGGAAGAAGTAAATGTTTTCAGATATTTGGGAGTTGACATGTCAGCGGATGGGTTTTTGAAGGATGAGGTTAACCATAGAATTGATGAAGGAAAAAAGGTGAGTGGTGCGTTGAGGTATCTGTGGAGACAAAAAACGTTATCCATGGAGGCAAAGAAGGGAATGTACGAAAGTATAATGGTACCAACACACTTATATGGGTGTGAAGCATGGGTTGCAAATGCTGCAGCGAGGAGGAGGCTGGAGGCAGTGGAGATGTCCTGTCTAAGGGCAATGTGTGGTGTAAATATTATGCAGAAAATTCGGAATGTGGAAATTAGGAGAAGGTGTGGAGTTACTAAACGTATTTGTCAGAGGGCTGAAGAGGGGTTGTTGAGGTGGTTTGGTCATTTAGAGAGAATGGATCAAAGTAGATTGACTTGGAGAGCATATAAATCTGTAGGGGAAGGAAGGCGGGGTAGGGGTCGTCCTAGAAAAGGTTGGAGGGAGGGGGTAAAGGAGGTTTTGTGGGCGAGGGGCTTGGACTTCCAGCAAGCATGTGTGAGCGTGTTAGATAGGAATGAATGGAGACGAATGGTTTTTGGGACCTGACGAGCTGTTGGAGTGTGAGCAGGGTAATATTTTGTGAAGGGATTCAGGGAAACCAGTTAATTGATTTAGTAGGACTTGAGTCCTGGAAATGGGAAGTACAATGCCTGCACTTTAAAGGAGGGGTCTGGGATAGTGACAGCTGGGAGGGACTATTCTCAGCTGTCGTATCTGAGCGCCTCTGCAAAGACAGTGATTATGTATGAGTGTGGTGAAAGTGTTGAATGATGACGAAAGTAATTTCTTTTTGGGGATTTTCTTTCTTTTTGGGTCACCCTGCCTCTGTGGGAGACGGCCGACTTGTTGAAAAAAAAAAAAAACACTATACTCTCGTACATTCCCTTCTTTGCCTCCATGGATAATGTTTTTTTGTCTCCACAGATACCTCAATGCACCACTCACCTTTTTTCCTTCATCAATTCTATGGTTAACCTCATCCTTCATAAACCTATCCGCTGACACGTCAACTCCCAAATACACATATCTGAAAACATTCACTTCTTCCAGACTCCCTCTCTCCAATGTGATTTCCAATTTTTCTTTAGCTAAATCGTTTGATACCCTCATCACCTTACTCTTATCTAAGTTCACTTTCAACTTTCTACCTTTACACACCTTCCCAAACTCATCCACTAACCTTTGCAACTTTTCTTTAGAATCTCCAAAAAAGCACAGTATCATCAGCAAAAAGTAACTGTGTCAACTACTATTTTGAATCTGATTCCCCATAATTTAATCCCACCCCTCTCCTCAATACTATAGCATTTACTTCTTTTACAATCCCATCTATAAATATGTTAAACAGCCATGTATATTAAAACAACTTACAGTACAGTACAGTACAAGAACTACGTACCATTATACATGAACAACACTGAAATTCGGAAGACACTGAAAGAAAGAAAAATAGCTACTCTCTGGGAATGCCACTTTCAGTAGCAGTAGGAGGTACAATAATAAATATAAAATCCCATTTAAAATTAGTTTAGATATGTAAGCAGATTTCACCAAGGGAATATTTAATGAAAAATTTACATGTTTTATACAGTGGACCCCCGGATTACGCCATTATTTCATTTCAGAATGCTGTTCAAGTGCCGTTACCCAACGAATTTGTTCCCATAAGGAATAATGTAAATTAGATTAGTCCATTTAGACCCCCAAAAATACACTTACAAAAGCACTTACAAAAATACACTTAAAATGATTTACAGTATAAGAAATCTCCCGTATGAAGATAGACTTAGAGCGTTGAATCTCCACTCTCTGGAGAGACGTAGAATGAGGGGAGATATCATCGAGGTGTACAAGTGGATGATGGGCATAAACAAAGGAGATATTAATAAAATACTGAGGATATCGAACCAAGTAAGAACCAGAAATAACGGATTTAAATTGGATAAATTTAGATTTAGAAAGGACATAGGCAAGTACTGGTTTTCGAACAGAGTTGTAGATGCGTGGAACAATCTTCCGATTAGGGTGATAGAGGCTAGGACCTTGGGTGGCTTTAAAAAGAGATTGGACAAATATATGAGTGGGAGGGGCTGGGTTTGATTGGTGTCGTGGGTGCAGGAGTGAATTCTTAGGTAGTGGTGGTTTTGATAAGGACCTGCCTTGTATGGGCCAGTAGGCCTTCTGCAGTGTTCCTCCATTCTTATGTTCTTATTAATAGAATCTGCAAAGCTTATTTCTTGGGTAGAATTGAAAATTAAGTTGGGCAATTATTCTGTTAGTGGGATGGATTGTGAAGGACCTGCCTAGTATGGGCCAACAGGCCTGCTGCAGTGTTCCTCCTTTCTTATGTTCTTATGTTCTTATAATTGTTCGAGTTTGGAGCATAACGTAAACCGGAGGTCCAATGTATTTTCAAACTGAATGCATCAACTAGTTTACAGCACTGTATATGGGAATAAGAAATGCATGATGGCTAGTATTCAAAGGAATGAAGGAATATAGTAATGAACAAACCCTTAAAAATAAAATGCCTATTAGCTTAAGCCTACTTACTTGCAATCGTTCATTTTCTGCATGTAATCGAACAACTTGCTGACGCTCAGCATGAATAAATACATTAATATCTGAGAGAGCAGAACGAAGTTCAATGAGCTCACATGTTAGTTTTCTCCGCTCCTCCTCAAGAAAAGTAGGCTTTGTTGTCTTCTGATATCTGTAAAACAATTTAAAAAATAAAGCAACTGATATTAGTAAACCTTTGAGGCTAAGGAGAGTACTATAGAGTAGTACAGAACTGTAACTATACTATCAAGTACAGAACTGTAACTATACTGAGTAAAGAACTGTAACCATACATTAAGACATTCACGTTTTGTAGATCACCTTAGATGTATTGGTAACCAAATCCCAAAAACTGAAACCGTTTGTGCAATTTCTTCCAATGATGAGCATTTTCTTAGGCCATGTTTTCCCCAATATAAGTCTTACAGGTCCACAGGATCTTCCACATCTTGGGGATTCCAAAGGCCTGCAGGATCATTTCCAGGAAAGGTCTTCAAATGTTCCTATTGGGTGATGTGTTAAAATACTGTTTCCATGGTGCAGGTATGGAGGATGGAAGAGTTTTCATATCACTTGGTTATCAGCAGATACATACACTGAATTACTGTATTGTAAAGGAAAATGTTTGGATAGGTAAAATATACAAGGAACAAACATTTCCTTACCTTCTACAGTTAATTTCAAATGGTTCACTTGAGTAGTAAGTAAGCATAAAAGAATAATCCTATTTATATGTATCTGTAAACACAAATATTTTTCCATACTTGAACTAAACCTCATTTGGATTCTTTTCAGCAATACACTGTAGCAGCACATAAAAGTTTATGGATTTGTCCACCACAAACTTTGAAAGGCTTCTTGTAACATGCATTTTGTATGAACATAATGACTCTTGCTGTACATTTTTCTAATCTCAGTTTTTATTCACTGTGGCCAAAATAACAACTAAGGAAAAAATCTGAAATTTTGAGAATCCACCTTCATGAATCATTCAGAGGCTTCCAAGGGTTATTTCAGTGTTCTTATTTTGCCCAAAACTTTTATCACCATAGTACAGAAATTCCTGAATACTCCTGTTGAGGGTTGAGAGGTAGTATTTCTCACTTTGCATTTGCTTCATCTGCAGCATTACTATCAATTGAACTCATTTTAAACACTACTACATTGCCAGTATGTGTCAATAATTAAAAATAAGTAACATATTATGAAGTTACTGGGTTATGCCAAGGATTTGACCATGCCACAGAGGATATGTGCCCTACTGATTGGCTCAGATACATTACTACAACTGTCACTGATACAGCCCATGCCTGAAGTTGCCACTCATTCCTGTCACTGCCAGTTCATGTTAACTCTACTCTTTAAGAATAAAGAGGCACAGCACTGTGACTGAAACAATACACAAATAACCCATACATAGGAGAAAGAAACTTATGATGTTTCGGTCCAACTTGGACCATTAATGGATTGTGTATTAAACTCTACTCTTAGAAAGAGACACTACTCTGTCTTCTATTGCTTTTACAGCCTTACCTTGTGCATTTCTTGGGATTGAGGTACTGAATCATATTTACTGTAACTCCATTTTCTTAATGACAATTTGTGAAGAGTACTTTAATCAAAGAAAACTCCCTTACCATATTGCAGATGCCACCTTTATTACTCAAAGAACCTCCAATCAACTATCCACATGTGGCCAGAAATGGACATGTATAAATAATAAAGACTACTATACATACAGTGGAACCTTGGTTTTCGTACGCCCCAGTTTTCGTAGGATTCGGTTTTCAACGACTTTTTCTGTCAAAATTTTGTCTCAGTTTTCGTACATCACCTCGGTTTTCGTAGAGTTGAAAATAGTCCGTACCAAACGCGTCCGCCTGCCCACCCGCGTCACTCGACCACTCAAGCGCTGAGTGACTCAGTCTGCCTTTGTTTATCATTGAGTGAGCATCACCCCGCTCATTCATCTGAAACATTTCATAATAATCCATTGTTTTTTGTGGGCCAAAGAAAATTCTGAGTGCCAGCCCTTTGATAAAGAAGGCAAGAAACACCTTCAACTGGAACAGCAACAAATCGCAGCTGAGGAAATTGCTTCAGAGGAGGAGGAAGAGAGAGGGGAGAATGTGCCTTCTTCAGTGATTAAGGACGTGTGTGCAAAGTGGAGCGAGTTGCAAAGTTTTGTGGAGAAATATCACCCTAACAAAGCTGTTGCAAGCTGTGTCTGCAACATGTTCAATGACAATGCCTTGTCTCATTTTAGCCAAATCTTAAAGAGACGCCAGAAACAGACCTTTCTGGACAGATTTTTTGTAGAACAGGGGTACAGTGACTCTCAAGCTGGTCCTAGTGCCAGTAAAAGACAAAGAAGGGAAGTAACCTTGGATAGGGCCTTGATATCAAAAGTCCTTATGCAAAAATGCAATGCATATAAAGGGCCCAAAGATCTGGAAATCATTGCCTGAAAATACAAAAGGGCCCCTGCCTGCACACCAATTCAAGGCACTACTTAGAACTCACCTTATCTCCAAAAACTAACAACACAAACACTATATACGTACAGTGGTCCCTCGGTTCTCGCCGAAAATTCGTTCCAGAATGCTGCTCAAGTGCCATTACCGAACGAATTTACTTCCTTAAGAAATAATGTCACGTAGGTTAGTCTATTTTAGACCTCCAAAAATACACTTGCAACAGCACTTACGAAAATACACTTACATAAATGTTCAAGTTTGGAGATGCACGAAAACCGAGGGACCACTGTACTATACTATCGCCACCATCAACCCAAAATTTGCCAAATTTTATAAATTATTTCAAAACTAAAATTGTCTCAATCTCATTATTATAATGTGCTAAAATATAATACTGTAACTACCTCTGTTGATATATAAAAAATCAATTCAAATTTTTATTTTATTGCAAGTTTACATTGAGATTATGTAATTACAATAATGAGTTGCAGTGCAAAGAGCCACTATCAAGCCATGGCATTATGGGGAGACTAAATTTAATGGCTTACAGACTACTTAATACTATAGAAATTGATCATAGTTTGTTTAAGTTGTACATATACAATGTTCAATTTGAACCAACTATGATTTATATGTCTAGTATTAAGTAGTCCATAAAATATAATACTGTAACTACCTCTGTTGATATATAAAAAATCAATATTCAATTCAAACCAACTATGATATACATGTCTAGTATTAACCCTTTCAGGGTCCGTACCGTAGTTCTACGGCTTTGAGTTCTGGGTCCAAACCGTAGTTCTACGTCATGAGCTCAGCTCACTCAGATAAGCTTTGAGCGGTAAATTTGGGCCTAGATATGAGAGAATACATCTATGTGGTAAGTGTGCACCACATAAAACAAATCCTGCAGCACACAGTGCATAATGAGGAAAAAAAACTGAAACCGTAATTTTAGATTAAAACAACGACTTTGCAGTGTTTTTTCGTATACGTTTTATAGTTATATTTGCGATTTCTTGGTCTCATTTGATAGAATGGAAGATATATTACAGATATAGAGATGATTTTGATTGGTTTTAGTATTGGAAATGGCTTGAAACTGAGCTCAAAGTAGCGGAAATGTTAAATTTTTGCCGATGTTCAAGAGTAAACAAATGACCTCACACGTCTAATACGCGCCAGCTGGTGGGTCTAATATACATTCACAAATGTGGTGATATTATTTGTACAATTATTATAATATTGCATAACAGTAAATCTTCCATTTTTTGGTTTGAATAAAAATTCATTATGTGAATAAAAAATAAAAATGGAATTCATTTGTAAAGACTGAAAACGTAACTAATGAACAGAGGAAATGTTAGTTTAGTGCCAGGAATGCCTGCATTGTTTATTCTGTACCCTATTTTGAAATTGGAATATTTTGAAATTTGAGTTAAATTGGCTAAATTACCAATTTCCAATCACTTTATTTTGGAGTTGAAACAGTTGACTGGGCGATTTCTTGTGCTCAATCGATATAATAGAAGTAATACTAGTGAAATAGCTAAGAATTTGGTCGACTGGAATAATGTAATTGGCCTAAAATGGGAGTCAAAGTCGGAAAAATCGCCAATGCGTAAATATCACTGACACATCAAAATTCACGAGAGCATAATTTTGTCAATTTTCAATCAAATTTCGTACTTTTTGCTTTATTACCTTCAGAAAAAGATTCTCTACCATTTCATAAGAAAGGGTTAAGTAGTCTGTAAAGTATTAGGCTTAGTCTGCCCAAAATGCCTCGGCATGACAGTGGCTTTCTTTGCACTTGCAAATCAATATTGAAATTACACATTGTAAACTATGCATGGAAATAGACTCCTTATAACATGTCAGTCACACATTGTAAATTTTGCAAAGAAATAAAAATTTGAATTTGAAGAGGATTCCCCTTCCAAACAATAACCTCTCCTCTTCCCTCTCCCCTCCTTGTCGTCTTCCATATGCCAACAAGAGTCTTCAATAAAGGTAAAAGTGATGTTAAATGTTCATTTATCCATTTCATTAGTCATTTATATTATTTCTCATTGTTTTCTGTATGTAAAACTATAGTTATTCTCTATAAAATTTATTTTTTGTTAATATTTTTGGGTGTCTGGAACGGATTAATTGGATTTACATTACGTACATGTTTATAGAGGGGCAACGGATATATCGGATCATTATTTGGTTGTAGCTACAGTTAGAGTAAAAGGTAGATGGGACAAAAGGAAAATGGCAACAGCAAGTAAGAGAGAGGTAAAAGTGTATAAACTAAGGGAGGAGGAAGTTAGGGTGAGATATAAGCAACTATTGGCAGAAAGGTGGGCTAGTGCAAGTATGAGTAGTGGGGGGGTTGAAGAGAGTTGGGATAGTTTTAAAAATGTGGGGCAGAAGTTTGTGGCTATAGGAGAGTGGGTGAAGGAGGAAAGAGGAGTGAGTGGTGGAATGAAGAAGTAAAGGGTGTGATAAGAGAGGAAAAGGTAGCTTATGAGAGGTTTTTACAAAACAGAAGTGTAAATAGAAGAGCAGAGTACAGTAGACCCTCATTTAGCACGACTTTATGTTGCGCGTTTTGGGTATTACGCGATTGAAGAATTGCGGCACATTTTTATCTAACACGACGTAAACCTTATATTACGCGATTCGCTGGAGGGGAAAAATTTTGAGCGTGCGGTCGCCTACGGTAGGTTAAACCACTGAGTCAGTGGGGGTCCTACTGAGGGTGGCTATGATCCACAACAAGTGTTTAATGCTGACGAGACAAGTGTTTTCTGGAAGAAAATGCCAACATGAACTGACTTACTGAATGACTTGACTGACTTACTGAATGACTTGACTGACTTACTGAATGACTTGACTGACTTACTGAATGACTTGACTGACTGACTTAATGAATGACTTGACTGACTGACTTAATGAATGACTTGACTGACTGACTTAATGAATGACTTGACTGACTGACTTACTGAATGACTTGACTGACTGACTTACTGAATATCTTGACTGACTGACTTACTGAATGACTTGACTGACTTACTGAATGACTTGACTGACTGACTTACTGAATGTCTTGACTGACTTACTGAATGTCCTGACTGACTTACTGAATGTCTTGATTGACTTCATGAATGACTTGACTGACTTACTGAATGACTTGACTGACTTACTGAATGACTTGACTGACTGACTTAATGAATGACTTGACTGACTTAATGAATGACTTGACTGACTGACTTACTGAATGATACTGAATGATACTGAATGACTTAACTGACTTACTGAATGGACTGACTTACTGAATGACTTTATTAAAGTTAGAGACACTCAGTACAACCATCGACTTCAGTTCCAGAATCTCTACTATCCACCTCAGCCCAGTAGGGCCACAGCATAACTCTCCACTCTCTTCACAATCATCCACAAACATCAGCACCCACAATTTAAGGTAAATACTATTATTTCTGTTACATTTGTAGTCTTAAGCAGTAAAAACAACATAATACATCACGATAATGAACTACAATTACATATTCTCTTTTATATTTGTAAGATCTGTTGGTCGAAAAAAAACTTGTTTGGCTTTTTGGGGACTCTCAGGAACGTAACCCTATTTTTCCCATAAGTTCTTTTAATTATCTAACACGATTTTACCTAACACGATGTTTTCAGGACCGTAACTACAGTGCTAAATGAGGGTCTACTGTACGTATATGGAGAGTAAAAGAAAGGTGAAGAGAGTGGTGAAAGAGTGCAAAAGAAGAGCGGATGAAAGAATGGGAGAGGCTCTGTCAAGAAATTTTGCTGAAAACAAGAAAATTTTTTGGAGATAAACAAGGTAAGAAAGCCTAGGGAACGAATGGATTTGTCAGTTAAAAACAGAGTAGGGGAGTTAGTAGATGGGGAGCTGGAGGTATTGGGTAGATGGCGGGAATATTTTGAGGAACTTTTAAATGTCGATGAAAAAAGGGAGGCAGTAATTTCATGTACTGGCCAGGGAGGTACTACATCGTTTAGGAGTGAAGAAGAGCAGGATGTGAGTGTGGGGGAGGTGCGTGAGGCATTACGTAGAATGAAAGGGGGTAAAGCAGCTGGAACTGACGGGATCATGACAGAAAAGTTAAAAGCAGGGGATGATATAGTGCTGGAGTGGTTGGTATTTTTGTTTAATAAATGTATGAAAGAGGGGAAGGTACCTAGGGATTGGCAGAGAGCATGTATAGTTCCTTTATATAAAGGGAAAGGGGATAAAAGAGAGTGTAAATTTTTTTATTTTTTTTTTATTTTTTTTATTAACACATCGGCCGATTCCCACCAAGGCAGGGTGGCCCGAAAAAGAAAAACTTTCATCATCATTCACTCCATCACTGTCTTGCCAGAGGGGTGCTTTACACTACAGTTATAAAACTGCAACATTAACACCCCTCCTTCAGAGTGCCGGCACTGTACTTCCCATCTCCAGAACTCAAGTCCGGCCTGCCGGTTTCCCTGAATCCCTTCATAAATGTTACTTTGCTCACACTCCAACAGCACGTCAAGTATTAAAAACCATATGCTTCCATTCAATCCTATCAAATACGCTCACACATGCTTGCTGGAAGTCCAAGCCCCTCGCACACAAAACTTCCTTTACCCCCTCCCTCCAACCTTTCCTAGGCCGACCCCTACCCCGCCTTCCCTCCACTACAGATTTATACACTCTCGAAGTCACTCTGTCTCGTTCCATTCTCTCTACATGTCCAAACCACCTCAACAACCCCTCCTCAGCTCTCTGAACAATCGTTTGGTAATCCCGCACCTCCTCCTAATTTCCAAACTCCGAATTCTCTGCATTATATTCACACCACACATTGACCTCAGACATGACATCTCCACTGCCTCCAGCCTTCTCCTCGTTGCAACATTCATCACCCATGCTTCACACCCATATAAGAGCGTTGGTATAACTATACTCTCATACATTCCCTCTTTACTTCCATGGACAAGGTTCTTTGTCTCCACAGACTCCGAAGTGCTCCACTCACCCTTTTCCCCTCATCAATTCTATGATTCACCTCATCCTTCATAGACCCATCCGCCGACATGTCCACTCCCAAATATCTGAATACATTCACCTCCTCCATACTCTCTCCCTCCAATCTGATATCCAATCTTTCATCACCTATTCTTTTTGTTATCCTCATCACCTTACTCTTTCCTATATTCACTTTCAATTTTCTTCTTTTACACACCCTACCAAATTCATCCACCAACCTCTGCAACTTCTCTTCAGAATCTCCCAAAAGCACAGTGTCATCAGCAAAAAGCAACTGTGACAACTCCCACTTTGTATTTGCTTCTTTATCTTTTAGCCCAACACCTCTTGCCAAGACCCGCATTCACTTCTCTTACAACCCCATCTATAAATATATTGAACAACCACGGTGACATCACACATCCTTGTCTAAGGCCCACTTTTACTGGGAAATAGTCCCCTTCCCTCCTACACACTCTAACCTGAGCCTCACTATCCTCATAAAAACTCTTCACTGCTTTCAGTAACCTTCCTCCTATTCCATACACCTGCAACATCTGCCACATTGCCCCCTATCTACCCTATCATACGCCTTTTCCAAATCCATAAATGCCACAAAAACATCTTTACCCTTATCCAAATACTGTTCACCTATATGTTTCACTGTAAACACTTGGTCTACACACCCCTACCTTTCCTAAAGCCCCTTGTTCATCTGCTATCCTGCTTTCTGTCTTACTCTTAATTCTTTCAATAATAACTCTACCATACACTTTACCAGGTACACTCAACAGACTTATTCCCCTATAATTTTTGCACTCTCTTTTGTCCCCTTTGCCTTTATACAAAGGAACAATACACGCTCTCTGCCAATCCCTAGGTACCTTACCCTCTTCCATACATTTATTAAATAATAGCACCAACCACTCCAAAACTATATCCCCACCTGCTTTTAACATTTCTATCTTTATCCCATCAATCCCAGCTGCCTTACCCCCTTTCATTCTACCCACTGCCTCACGAACTTCCCTACACCCACAACTGGCTCTTCCACACTCCTACAAGATGTTATTCCTCCTTGCCCTACACACGAAATCACAGCTTCCTGTCTTCATCAACATTTAACAACTCCTCAAAATATTCTCTCCATCTTCCCGATACCTCTAACTCTCCATTTAATAACTCTCCTCTCCTATTTTTAACTGTCAAATCCATTTGTTCTCTAGGCTTCCTCAACTTATTAATCTCATTCCAAAACTTTTCTTATTTTCAACAAAATTTGCTGATAACATCTCACCCACTCTCTCATCTGCTCTCTTTTACATTGCTTCACCACTCTTTAACCTCTCTTTTCTCTCCATATACTCTTCCCTCCTTGCATCACTTCTACTTTGTAAAAACCTCTCATATGCTAACTTTTTCTCCCTTACTACTCTCTTTACATCATCATTCCACCAATCGCTCCTCTTCCCTCCCGCACCCACTCGCCTGTAACCACAAACTTCTGCTGAACACTCTAACACTACATTTTTAAATCTACCCCATACATTTTCGACCCCATTGCCTACACTCTCACTAGCCCATCTATCCTCCAATAGTTGTTTATATCTTACCCTAACTGCCTCCTCTTTTAGTTTATAAACCTTCACCTCTCTCTTACTTACTGATTCTATTTTCCTTGTATCCCATCTACCTTTTACTCCCACTGTAGCTATAACTAAAAAGTGATCTGATATATCTGTGGCCCCTCTATAAATTATAGGGGAATAAGTTTACTGAGTTTTAGGTAGTAGGTTGGTAAACAGCAACCGCCCAGGGAGGTACTACTGTCCTGCCAAGTGAGTGTAAAACGAAAGCCTGTAATTGTTTTACATGATGGTAGGATTGCTGGTGTCTTTTTTCTGTCTCATAAACATGCAAGATTTCAGGTACATCTTGCTACTTCTACTTACACTTAGGTCACACTACACATTCATGTACAAGCATATATATATACACACCCCTCTGGGTTTTCTTCTATTTTCTTACTAGTTCTTGTTCTTATTTCCTCTTATCTCCATGGGGAAGTGGAACAGAATTCTTCCTCCGTAAGCCATGCGTGTCGTAAGAGGCGACTAAAATGCTGGGAGAAAGGGGCTAGTAACCCCTTCTCCTGTATATATTACTAAATGTAAAATGGGAAACTTTCGTTTTTCATTTTGGGCCACCCCACTTCAGTGGGAAACGGCCGACGTGTTAAAAAAAGAAGAAAGAAGTTTACTGAGTATACCAGGTAAAGTGTATGGCAGGGTTATTATAGAAATAATTAGAGGTAAGACAGAGAGTAGGATTGCAGATGAGCAAGGAGGCTTTAGAGTAGGTAGGGGATGTGTAAATCAAGTGTTTACAGTGAAGCATATATGTGAACAGTATTTAGATAAAGGTAGAAAAGTTTTCATTGCATTTATGGATTTAGAAAAGGCATATGATAGAGTGGATAGGGGAGCAATGTGGCAAATGTTGCAAGTGTATGGAATAGGTAGTAAGTTACTGAAGGCTGTAAAGAGTTTTTATGAGGATAGTGAGGCTCAGGTTAGGGTGTGTAGGAGAGAGGGAGATTACTTCCCGGTAAAAGTAGGTCCTAGACAGGGATGTGTAATGTCACCATAATTGTTTAATATATTTATAGATGGGGTTGTAAAAGAAGTAAATGCTAGGGTGTTGGGGAGAGGGGTGGGATTAAATTATGGGGAATTAAATGCAAAATGGGAGTTGGCACAGTTACTTTTTGCTGATGATACTGTGCTTATGGGAGATTCTAAAGAAAAGTTGCAAAGGTTAGTTGACGAGTTTGGGAGTGTGTGTAAAGGTAGAAAGTTGAAAGTGAACATAGATAAGAGAAAGAAAAATTGGATATCACATTTAAGAGAGGGATTATGGAAGAAGTAAATGTTTTCAGATATTTGGGAGTTGACGTGTCAGCGGATGGGTTTATGAAGGATGAGGTTAACCATAGAATTGATGAAGGAAAAAAGGTGAGTGGTGCGTTGAGGTATATGTGGAGACAAAAAACGTTATCCATGGAGGCAAAGAAGGGAATGTACGAAAGTATAGTGGTACCAACACTCATATATGGGTGTGAAGCATGGGTTGCAAATGCTGCAGTGAGGAGGAGGCTGGAGGCAGTGGAGATGTCCTGTCTAAGGGCAATGTGTGGTGTAAATATTATGCAGAAAATTCGGAATGTGGAAATTAGGAGAAGGTGTGGAGTTACTAAAAGTATTTGTCAGAGGGCTGAAGAGGGGTTGTTGAGGTGGTTTGGTCATTTAGAGAGAATGGATCAAAGTAGAATGACTTGGAGAGTGTATAAATCTGTAGGGGAAGGAAGGCGGGGTAGGGGTCGTCCTAGAAAAGGTTGGAGGGAGGGGGTAAAGGAGGTTTTGTCGGCGAGGGGCTTGGACTTCCAGCAAGCATGTGTGAGCGTGTTAGATAGGAGTGAATGGAGACGAATGGTTTTTGGGACATGATCTGTTGGAGTGTGAGAAGGGTAACATTTTGTGAAGGGATTCAGGGAAACCAGTTAATTGATTTAGTTGGACTTGAGTCCTGGAAATGGGAAGTACAATGCCTGCACTTTAAAGGAGGGGTCTGGGATAGTGACAGCTGGGAGGGACTATTCTCAGCTGTCGTATCTGAGCGCCTCTGCAAAGACAGTGATTATGTATGAGTGTTGTGAGGGTGTTGAATGATGATGAAAGTATTTTCTTTTTGGGGATTTTCTTTCTTTTTGGGTCACCCTGCCTCGGTGGGAGACGGCCGACTCGTTGAAAAAAAAAAAAAATTCTTATGGGAAATATTGTTTCATGAGTACTTTGGAGATATGGACGGTCGAAGTAATACACACAAGGTCGGTTGGCAACTTATATTGATAGTCTTGTGAGAGGGAGCCCAGAAGCCTATGCCTTGTCAAGCCTATGCTTATGGACGGAGTGAGGAGGATGCCTGCGGGCAAGAGCTCACATGCCCGGGGCCGTGACGTCACAGCTAGCCGCTGAGCCTAGCTGAACATGGATCCTATATATAATATAGCTGATACTAACTACGATATACTACACAAGTATATTACATAGGGATTCAGTAACACTACTGACAATATTGCTTCAGTTTTCGTACAATTCGGTTTTCATTAGACTTTCTGGAACGAATTAATCATGAAAACCGAGGTTCCACTGTACTATGATTGTTTACACGAACTGGATAAGACACTTCTGAAACACTTGTTATTTTTTTGTGGAGATGTTTTGCCAACCAGTGGCTTTATCAATCCAATACAGACAATAATACTGGATATGGTGGACAACATGGAGTAGTAGTTTGAGGTGATCAGTCTCTTAGCCTAGAAAGGAGGCATTGAGTCCCTCTATCTCGATGAATCAAATTCATAAAGACTGATGAAATGACCACCACCTTATAAGGCTGAGGAACTGAGTCCCTCAAACTATTAGTACTTACATCTTCCACTGTCTCCAGTAGTATTCTTCATAATGAACTGATAAAAACCACTGGTTGGCAAAATGTCTCCACAATAAATATACCCAAGTGCTGCACACATGTCTTATTCATCTACTTGTAGGTTTCGTGTACAGTATAATATATAATGAAAACTACTACAATTAAAGTCACTGTGCCTACAGCTTTATATGACTGATAGTTAATAAATATTGACCTTTTCAATTGTTTTGACCTTTGTTAAGGAAATTACAATAAAACAGACTCACTTTTCAAGTAATTCTAAAAAATGTTGGCGGTCTGCATCAAATTTGGCAATTTTCTGCCTGTAGAAGTCCAGAAGGCGCTGAGACGGTTGAAGTTTGGAGAGCTCTTCTTCAACATTAATATCCTGATGACAAAATAATTAAAATTTCAATATTCAATACAGGTACATGTATATAAATTTTGCATTACTCTTTATACAGTAAACAAAACCATATTGATTTCTATCACATAAATCCCACACTGTCAATGAAATAATCAATATTAGTGGAGAAAATATAATGTATGATATATCAAACTACCTATACAGTAGCACTTTGACTTAATAAGACTTCAATTTAATGGATTTCAGATTTAATGGACAAAATCCAATGTCTGGACAAAGTCCAGAAACAACAGATTAAGTCCATTCCTTTTGGACAAAGTACATATCATTTCCAGAATTGTTTGTTATGTTATGGGCCTCTGGGTAAATGTGTTTTGAATTTAAAAGAAGTCCCTTTTTTTCCAGAACTGTTCATAATTATTACAATCATGGAATAACAATCATCAGGATTTAATTAACAACCAGCATTACCAGACACCCTCTCCTTCCCTATTAATTTGTTAAATCAAGATTACTGTAATTATAACTCAGCAAGTTACAGGATTCAGAATATCACATACTACTGTAATATATTTTCAGCAGATATGAAATGTATGTTTTCACATTACCAACACAGTGAAACAATAAAAGATACTCAAAATATTTCTTTACATGCAGACTAACTTAAAAGCTTACCTGATCATTGTTTGAGGCTGTGGGAGTCGTTGCTCTACTCCTCCCACAACTGTTAATTCTCCTTACTGAGGATCTTAACCTGCAACAGATTTACTATTTAATAACTTTAATCTGAAATGCAGCAATGGTGAAACAAATTATGAGGGCCACATTGTAACCAGAACCAGCTTACTACTCATGTTATGGGGCAACAATAAGAAACAGCCTTAGGCATGTTCTCACTGGTTATGTGGGAGGTAAATGCGAGTGATTCTTCTCCAACCAGGCAGCAAAAAATGTCTCGGTATGTCTTATACAAAAATAAAATCTGGCTGGTATTCAAATGTGCAGGCTTACTAGAAATTATTAGGGTGCTCAAGTTTCCTGAGAGATGAATAGTCAGTCAGAGAGGAGGACATCAAGTTATTGAGCTACGTACTAACCCTGAACAGAGGTAGACAGAAATGACATTGACGAGCAGATAAAACACTGTTAGGAAATAAAGTTAATTGTAATAAGAAGGCAAATAACTGCTGACAACTTTGAGGAAATGAACAATGAATGTGATCAAGATCCAAGGACAAAACATCTTCAATAAAAATATCTTAAGTGAATGCATCTGCGTTCATTTCCTTCAAGTAAAGCTAATGTGATTTCCCGGTCTATGTGCTCTGTGAGGCTTGTAGTGGTCCTGAACTGTAAGACTGTAAAGTGACTGTAATTACCTAATGAGCCGTGTGATTTCCATAAATACCCAGACTATGATTTACCACCCCTTCTTCATTACAATAAGCTAAAAATAGAAGTATAAATAAAGATAAAAATTACTAATTATGTTTCACACAAAGAAAAAGATCTTGGGATAGTAGATGTTGCATGTATATTAGTGCTATAGATATGGATCAAGACGGTGATAGGTCAATACAATGCTAAAGAATGTGAGGTATTAAGGGTATTACCTGTGTGCAATGGAAGCGTAGAAACCAGTGAGACAGATCCTTATCATCTTTATAGGAAACTGCTAAACCTACAGAGGTCATACAGTGCCTGGGAGGATGTGAAGCACTCAAGTTCAGTGCAAGGAAGGGAAGGATAGGTCTAATTCATTGCATTAAAAGCTTCTCACCAGCAACAAAGATCCTTCCTTGAGGGGCCACTGGGTTGAAGTTCAGTGAGGCTACCTAAAAACATCTTTTGGAGGGAAATACCAAACATGTTTCAATGCCAGGAAAAGATACATGTATATACCCTTACTGTGATGGCTAGTTCTTTGTGCAGGTTATGAGTCAATTCAAATTGATAGGGCATAACTTTTTGCTTTATTTTCAGCTGTAAAACTCTAAATAGCATGGCAATGGCAATGATATAATAAGCCCCCCAGATGTTTGACTTCTAGGAAAGCCTGGCAAAGACATCTGGGCTCAGGACTGTACTAAGGAACTTCATGCCTCACCTCGATGGTTAGTGTCACTGCCAAGGCTATCACAGATATCACTCAGGTTATCTGGGAGAAAGCACAGATTCCAACCAGAGGGCTGACTCTGGTGTCTGCAAGCTCAGAAATGCAAGTAAAATATGGTGTTCTAAGAAAAACCAACTGTCACAGAAGGGCAGCTGAGTCAAGGAGAAGCTATTCAAAAGTGACCTCATTGAGGTTATTTCACTCACCAACCACCCTGAGACTGAAGAAATACTTCCTGACATCCATGTGACTCATCTGTGTCTTTAACTTCCAGCTGTACCCTGAGTACCTGTTTCCCACCTCTTGGAGAGCTTATCCATGTTTGCCCTATCAATTCCTCTTGAGTATTCTGTATGCTGTTATCATGTCTTTCCTTGCCCTTCTGTCCTCCAGTATCATTATATGATTTTATGTGTAGCAGTGAAGATTTCATATTATATTCATTACAAATTCAGTAAAGTACATTAACAATTTAACAAAATTTTAATTTTTCAAATTTTCACATTTCTTGTGAGTATGTGCAATAATGAGCAAATCCTAGCTACCTCTAAATATTATTTCATCTAATTTTATTGCATGTAGGTTTACATTTCAATATGTAAAATGGACAGCCTTGTGGAGAAAGACATTTAAAAATTTTAATTTTAGGGCCACCCTAAAACTTTAAGAACTGGCATTTTAATTCGTATATGATTGTACAGTATCTGGAGTTTACCTGGAGAGGGTTTCAGGGGTTAATGCCCCTGTGGCTCGGTCTGAGACCAGGCCTCATGGTGGATCAGGATCTGATCAACCAGGCTGTTACTGCTGGCCACACGCAGACTGACTTACGAACTAGAGATGCATCAGATGTGAAAATTCAGATATCCGCAGATGCGGATGTGCATGAGGATGTCTTACTTATTTATTTTGCGGATGCAGATGCGGATGTGAGAAATTGTGTGGATGTTCCACGGATTTCGGATGCGGATATCTGTTTACAGTAAAATGCGGATGCGGATGTAAGAAATTGTGCAGATGTTCCACGGATGCGGATATCCGATACATCACTAGTACGAACCACAGCCTGGTTGGTCAGGTACTGACTTTAGGTGCCTGTCCACCTAACTTTAGCTTCATCTACAATACACTGGGATTTTTGAAAGTCAAGAGCTTCCAGTATACTGTAGGTGAGATTTAATGGCCAATTTAATAGACTGTTACATTTACAGAACTCAATAACATGAAATGCACAATGTGAAAATGGGAATAAATAATGTGAGGTAAGGCTTCATAGAGAACTTTGAAGGTCTGGTACAGTGTGTGTCACAGAGGGAGTGGCTGTTGTCTTATCACCATAGGTGTGAAACTATGACAAAACATGAGTGTCCAGAGTGTCAAGGCAGTCCTCATTAGTAAGCTGATTTTCCATTAAGCAAGTCATGTTTTTCCATAGACATAATCCATTATATAAATTCAGGGTAAAAGTATACGATTGCCACTCAGCAGATTTCGACCATTAATTATAGTTTGAATTGTACAATATTAAGTTGTTTTACAGCTGAGATATAATTTTGCTGAACAAAAATAAAAAAATATAACGTAACTTAATGAAACCCACCTAACCTTTTCAAGATAACTAATTGTAACTTAACCTTACTCCACCATCAGTTCTGGTGCATGATACTACTCCACACTAAGTTGATCAGCTCAGATATGCTATGCAACTAAAATAAATGTTCTACTTTTGCTAGTATCTCCCAGAATAACAATCTCCACAAGAAATATTTACTTATTCCATAGTGTCCAATGATGCCCAATTTCTGTTAAGAAGCGGTCCTAAACTTTGGCCGAACTGAGATTTATTTCAAGGGGGAATTGGCACTAAAACTTCTGAATAAAATACAAACGTCTGAAATAATATACGTATATAAAAACATAGTGAACCTTTGCTGTAATATGTCTTACAGTAATTATAATAATGGAAGTTTTTTATTTCTTTGGTATGTGGTATATTTATTTTATTTTGTAATACTTTGTGGTTATTAGGGTGATTGATATTCTGCTTTATTAAGCAGGCAGGAATTTACATTTAAGAATGATCATCTTTATTCTGAATATCTACAAATGTTTTACAGATATAAGTAATATATATTTAAATCTTGTGTTCATGTGCTTCAAGGTTAGAAAACTTCACTTTAAGGGGAAAAAGATGGTATCACTTAAAAAGTTACATTTTGTAAGTTAGTGTTTTAATTATTAGCTATTATTATAAGAAGGGGAAGCACTAAACTAGCCGGTGTTATACAGTGCCTAGGGAAAGGGAGACAATCGGGTTCAATCGAGGGGGAGAATAGTACGTAATTCCTTGTCCTGTAGCTCGATTGCTAGTGCACTCAGCTCACACATTGAGGATGTGTTTCCTTAAGACACCTGCTGACCCTGTTCACCTATCAGTAAAACAGATACCTGGGTGTTAGTCGACTGGTGTAAGTCGCATCCTGGGGACAAAATTAAAGTAATTTGCCCGAGATGCTCTGCATAATTAAAGAGCTTTCTATATAGCAGTATGTCATTGATGTCAGCTAGGCCTGTATACCATGTACATGTACTTGTATTAGTATTATTGGATCAAGAGCCCCCTCCCCAGCATCAAGGAACCTTCCTTGAGGTATGGTCATTGCTAGCTATTTATTATTACAACAATCAAAACTAAGCTCTAAACCCACAAGGGTCATACAGCGCGGTCATTGCTAAAAATAAGGAATAACATAAGTCCCAGGACCTGGCATGAGGCACACCAGTGTTTTTGTTAAGTTAATAAGGATTTATGTTGGAATCTTATGGAGTTAGGATTTAATTTAAGTGTGTATGGCCTTCGAATCCATAGCGCCATTATTTAAGGGGAAAAAATGATAATTAAGAATATTAAATGCTCTTCGTAATCAAATAACAGGAATAATAGACATTATTTTCATACGGGTTGTTTTTATTCAGATTCAATACACAAGTATGTATAATTTTTAACAATTGTCTTATTTTTATTGTTATATTATTACATTCAAAAAGAGAAAAAGCGCTAAACCCGTCCCAATTAGTTTGGTAACCTGTGTATTAGCCTAGGAATACCTGCGATTGCGTCAGTCATTGTTATTATGGATTAACAGTTATTAAAAACAAGACAAGAGTGTAGTCTACTGCCTCCTGAATCAAACTGTCGATAATATAGCAATGCATCAATAGCGATTGGAACATTATTAAATAATTTAAGAAGAACATTCCCTTTTATTTACCTCTGGACCCCGGCCATTTTTAAATGACGTTAAATGATATTGTTGCTGTATTATGATTGGTGTTTGTGTCTCCTTCTCAGCCAATCACATCCCTCAACACCTGTTCCATACACTTTTACATTGACGACTTGATTTATGAGATAAAATGAAAAAAAATTCAGGAAATATTGATGTACCCTTAAATGTAAATGAATAATTTTTATATTCACAATGCTATGGTTAAACGTAAACGCCAGCTTAGTAAGCTTCACCGACATACACATCCCATATTCGGCTATATATATTTTTTGTTTATATTATAATTTTTAATATCGAAATAAAAGTCTTTAATATGGTATGATATTTTCTCAACACTGACTCATGGTTTTAACGATCACTGTTCTATGCTTTATAAAGAAAACCTATTAAAAAATATATAAAAAAAAATGATGCATCCATCAAGCAGATTTGACCCCGCTTCATGATTTAACAAACCGTACCGAGTGTTACAAGCTCTTATAATACAGGTTAAATCATTTACATGAAACCCATAAGGGTATAATGGTGTCCTCCAGCCTATATTACCTAGGCTTTCTAATGCTCTAGGTTTGAGTGCTTTCTAGGTGGGGCGGTGCAGCGGCAGTATTGCTCCGCGGGGGAGTCAGCACGTCAGTAGTAAACAGTGGCAGGAGGACGGTGTGTCACACCCGCTAGTTATCTCTCACTCTCCTCGTCCTGCCTCGACATGTTACCCTCATAGCGTGGTCACACTCTCCTCGCATACTCCTCTCACCATGTCCTCGGCGGAGTTCGTCTTCATCCCGCCGCCGGAGGGTCCTGTATTTAAGCCAACATGGGAAGAGTTTCAGGACGCCCTTGGATATATTAACAAGATACGACCCATCGCCGAGCAGTCCGGGATTTGTAAAATTATTCCTCCACCGGTAAATTAACATCGCACTCTTGCTTTGAGGCCTCAGGTGGCAGTGGGAATTACTCCTTGCCGGGTTAGGCAGAGTTTTTATTGTCTCGTTTGCTGTAAATAAGTTGTAAATGTGGGTGGTTTACAAGACAATGTCTTGGACGTTCTGCCGAAGTCGTGGACGCAGGTTTTAGCGTTAGTTCCACCACAGCGTCCTCGTCTACAAAATGCATATTTGCAGACACGTTTGGCTGTTAAACGGGTCCCTAACGCTCGATTTCCAGAGTTTGAGATTTCGGGAACTCGTTTTTTACGCTTTAGTCGCTGGATAAAGCGTATAAGCAGAAATAATGGATGTTAGTGTGTTGTGCGTAGCGGCGATTACGTGCGAGCGTATGTCAGCGACATGGCGACCCCAGTCCATGTCCCATTATTATCCAGCAAATTACACCTTGATGCGATGCTGCACACACTGATAATCCCCTGCTAAATGATGCTCAACTTAGTAAGGTGCCACAACAGGGAATACCAACAATGGAAGCTGAGCGACGCTCCTGGAAAATGCTTAAAAGTTGGAACTTTACTTTTAGGGAAGGCTGGGTTTAGGAAACTTTAGGTTTTTAAGGGATATCAGTACATTTGTGCGACAGGTTTAGTTAGTTTTGGTTTAATTGTTTAATGCTACAGCGACTGGTCAAAGGATGTTAGATATGTCTGGTGGTAATGAAATGATTCAGGATACGTGACAAAATTGCTGTATTGCCATTGTAGTCTTAATTGGATGTTTCTGTAGGAGATAAATGTATATAGTATTGGTAGTTAAGTAAGATTTAATGAGTAAATTCTACATGAATAGTAAATCAGGTCAAATTCACACTAATTTAAGAGCACATTTCAGAATAACTTTTTTCATAAAACGTTTCGACTGTAGATTAGAAAAGATGGTTAAAGGAAAAAAAAACAATTTTGGTATATAAAATGGTTAAATTTAAAGTGAGTTTTATTAAAGCACCAGCAGTATTGTTTTACTTATTTCTTGGCAAAGTCTTTGACATTTTTTTCCCTTTTCCTTAATATGATAGGCGGCAGCCATCTTGTTTTTGTAGAGCATGACAATTATGCTAGTTTTTGTCAATATATAAATTTTCTAATATGGGAAGTAAAACTAAATGTAAAATAATAATGTTTTTGCTACCTGATAAAAGTGAAAGACACAATGAAGTAGCTTCAGAAATTGCATAAGTTAAGGGTAAGTTTCAGTTAGCTACAAATTGGTGTACCTGTTTAGTGGGTTGCATTGTCAATGAATCTAATATTTCATAGTATATATAGTACTGTACATAAAATGTACAAATAATTTAGGCCTTTGAAATTCGTTTTAAGAAATTTGACTTTTATGGGAAGTAAAATTATAAACTGAAGTCAGTTCATTTTATTGCAATGTAAAGGCGAGAAATAACTTCAATATTATTACGTCAGCCTTTTCAAGGGGAGATGTCTTAATACTGCCGAAAGGGTCTTGATCCAAGGAATATGAGCTATCTTGCCCATCTTTGGATTAAACCTTATTATTGCCCATCCCCAGGCACTGTATGACCCTTATGGAAGTAAGTCACTTTGTCTAAGACTGGGATATCCTAGGTAATATAAACATATTACCATATATATGATAATTGTACTTTTATGTACCGGTATCTGAATAAACTTATGGGCTTAGTTCTTCCTATGTATATTACAATAATGTAGATACATAAGATAAGAATAAATTTTAGATGCACATAAAAATAGTTTTATAAATTAGAAGTTAACATTGAGAACATACCATATGTATGTTGCCTGTATCTCAGGACTGATGCCAAGGTTCTGAATACTGTGTTAGTCTTCTTTTTAACATGCTCCTTTTATATTATTACCAAGTCTTTGAGCTGCACATAAGTAAGTTTTTATTCAGGGACAGGTACACATAAATACAGTTACATAAATTATCATACATTGCAGCATGTGTAGATTACCTAGGATAACCCAAAAAAGTCAGTGACTTGTTTCCATTTGAAAAAAAAGTCTTCATTAGCTTATTGTTCATGGAGTTGTACGAAGATAGTTCAGTATGCTTGAAATACAGTATTTTTTTCAGTGTTCTGTGTTTTCTAAATGTTAAAGTATTGGGTAGTTGTGTTATTTGATTATTAAAATGCATTCATTGTTTAGGCTTGGGGTTCTTTTGAAATATTTGCCCATTCCCTGCCTTCTTCACAGGCAACATCTGTATGCTTGAACTTCAAAGTTTGGTTAGGAAGGCAGTTTATCATCTTTGGGTTATGCATCTTCAGGCGAGTGAAATAAGAGGCAGTGTTTGAGTAAGCACCTAGGGTGGGTGAATAAGTAATTTGGAATATAATGTTCTTCTAAAACCATGCACTGAAAAAGCTTTAATTTTCTTTATTCATCACTACCTTGTATTAGATAATGTCTGCCACTACAAATATAACTAGCAGATATCTTATCTCCACCCAGGGAATTCTTCCTCTAATAGTTATGAAGTGGAACACACTACTCAGTAGTGTCGTTGAAGCTAAACTTGAGTAAAAATGGTTGGCATATGAGAAGGACCTGCTTAGCTAGCATGGGCCAGTAGGCCTTCTGCAATTCTCTGTGTTCTTGTGTAAAAGTGGAAAAGGTTCTTGATAGTCCTTTTCCAGGCAACTAACCTGTTTTGTACCCCTTAAGCTGTTTACAGATCTAGTCTGTAAGTGATCTTTCACTTCCCCTTTCCATAAAGTAGGTTATTATGTACTACTAAGATTAGTTTGCCTGAAATGCCCTGGCATGATAGTGACTTCCTTTTTATTTAAATCAAAATTGTAATTACACATTGTAACCTTTGCAAAGAAATAAAATCTTTAATCTTTTTATCCTAAAACACTCAAGACTGCTATATTTGCTGTGTATCTTAAGTTTTTTTTCTCACTCTCTCCTCTCCTCTCCTCTCTCTCTCTCTCCTCTCCTCTCTCTCCTCTCCTCTCTCTCCTCTCTCTCCTCCTCTCTCTCCTCTCTCTCCTCTCCTCTCTCTCCTCTCTCTTTTTCCCCCATCTGTCTCTTTTTTCCCCCATCTGTCTCTCTCTCCTAATCTCTCCCTTTACCTGTCTCCCCTTCCATCTTTGTTTCCATATCTTTCCCTTCATACATTTTTCTCTTTCCATCTTTCCCTTATTCCATCTTTCTCTCTCTCCCTGCCTCCATCTTTTTCTCGTCTCCCTCCCTCTCCATCTCTCATCTCCCTCTGCCTCCAGCTTTTACTCTCTCCATCTCACTCCCTCTCCTTTTCTCTCTCTCTCCTGGGGCAGCGAGCCAGCAGCAGCAACAGTCTGGTTGACTAGGCAAGCACCAGATGAGCCTGGCCCATGGACGGCCTCTGGAGTAGAAAAACTCAGAACTCATCAGAGGTATCTCCTGTTCCTTTTCTCCCTCTCCTGATCCTTTTCTGTCTCCTTTTTCCCCTTTTTTGTCTCCTGTTCCCCTTTTTCTGTCTCCTGTTCCCCTTTTTCTGTCTCCTGTTCCCCTTTTTCTGTCTGCTGCTCTCTCTCTCTCTCTCTCTCTCTCTCCTCTCTCTCTCTCTCTCTCTCTCTCTGCTGCTCTCTCTCTCTCTCTCTCTCTCTCTCTCTCTCTCTCTCTGCTGCTCTCTCTCTCCTCTCTCTGCTGCTCTCTCTCTCTCTCTGCTGCTCTCTCTCTCTCCCCCCATGTTTGCTCTCTCTCTCTCTGTTCTCTCTCTCTCTCATGTTTGCTCCTCTCTTCTCTCTCTCCCCATGTTTGCTCCCTCTCTTCTCTCTCCTCCCCATGTTTGCTCCCTCTCTTCTCTCTCCTCCCCATGTTTGCTCCCTCTCTTCTCTCTCCTCCCCATGTTTGCTCCCTCTCTTCTCTCTCCTCCCCATGTTTGCTCCTCTCACTCTCCTCCACATGTTTGCTCCTCTCACTCTCCTCCACATGTTTGCTCCTTCTCTCACTCTCCTCCACATGTTTGCTCCTCCTCCTCTCTCTCCTCCCCATGTTTGCTCCCTCTCTTCTCTCTCCTCCCCATGTTTGCTCCCTCTCTTCTCTCTCCTACCCATGTTTGCTCCCTCTCTTCTCTCTCCTCCCTATGTTTGTTCCCTCTCCTCTTCTCCCTATGTTTGCTCCCTCTCTTTCTCTCCCAGTGTTTGCTCCCTCTCTTCTTTCTCCCCGTGTTTGCTCCCTCTCTTTCTCTCCCCGTGTTTGCTCCCCTCTCTCCCGTGATTGCTCCCTCTCTCTCCCGTGTTTGCTCCCTCTCTCTCCCTGTTTGCTCCCTCTCTTTCTTTCCCCGTTTTGCTTCCGTCCTCCCCATGTTTGTTTCCTCTCTCCTCCCCATTTTTGTGCTCCC
The DNA here is from genome assembly GCA_009830355.1 of Cherax destructor. Lineage (NCBI taxonomy): Eukaryota > Metazoa > Arthropoda > Malacostraca > Decapoda > Parastacidae > Cherax > Cherax destructor. The sequence goes on along the minus strand of WNWK01002880.1, from coordinate 73,941 downwards.
TCTCTTTTTCCTCTCCATGTTTGTGCTCCCTCTCTTTCTCTCCTCCCCATGTTTGTGTTCCCTCTCTTTCTCTCCTCCCCATGTTTGTGTTCCCTCTCTTTCTCTCCTCCTGTTTTGCTCCTCTCTTCTCCCCATGTTTGCTCCCTCTCTCTTCTCCTCCTCCATGTTTGCTCCCTCTCTCCTCCCCATGTTTGCTCCCTCTCTTTCTCCTCCCCATGTTTGCTTCCTCTCTCCCCATGTTTGCTCCCTCTTCTCCTCCCCATGTTTGCTTCCTCTCTCCTCCCATGTTTGCTCCCTCTCTTTCTCTCCTCCCATGTTTGTGCTTCCCTCTTTCTCTCTCCCCATGTTTGTGCTCCCTCTCTTTCTCTCTCCTCCATGTTTGTTCCTCTCTTTCTCCTTCCCATGTTGTGCTCCCTCTCTTTCTCCTCCCCATGTTTGTGCTCCCTCTCTTTCTCCTCCCCATGTTTGTGCTCCCTCTCTTTCTCCTCCCCATGTTTCTGTCTCCCTCCTCTCTTTCTCCTCCCCATGTTTGTGCTCCCTCTTTTCTCCTCCTGTTTGTGCTCCCTCTCTTTCTCCTCCCCATGTTTGTGCTCCCTCTCTTTCTCCTCCCCATGTTTGTGCTCCCTCTTTTCCTCCCCATGTTTGTGCTCCTCTCTTCTCCTCCCCATGTTTGTGCTCCCTCTCTTTCCTCCCCATGTTTGTGCTCCCTCTCTTTCTCCTCCCCATGTTTGTGCTCCCTCTCTTCTCTCCCTCCCCATGTTTGTGCTCCCTCTCTTTCCCTCCCCATGTTTGTGCTCCCTCTCTTTCTCCTCCCCATGTTTGTGCTCCCTCTCTTTCTCCTCCCCATGTTTGTGCTCCCTCTCTTTCTCCTCCCCATGTTTGTGCTCCCTCTCTTTCTCCTCCCCATGTTTGTGCTCCCTCTCTTTCTCCTCCCCATGTTTGTGCTCCCTCTCTTTCTCCTCCCCATTTTGTCCTCTTTCTCCTCATGTTGGCTCCCTCTCTTTCTCCTCCCCATGTTTGTGCTCCTCTCTTCTCCTCCCCATGTTTGTGCTCCCTCTCTTTCTCCTCCCCATGTTTGTGCTCCCTCTCTTTCTCCTCCCCATGTTTGTGCTCCCTCTCTTTCTCCTCCCCATGTTTGTGCTCCTCTCTTTCTCCTCCCCATGTTTGTGCTCCCTCTCTTTCTCCTCCCATGTTTGTGCTCCTCTCTTTCTCCTCCCCATGTTTGTGCTCCCTCTCTTTCTCCTCCCCATGTTTGTGCTCCTCTCTTTCTCCTCCCCATGTTTGTGCTCCTCTTTCTCCTCCCCATGTTTGTGCTCCCTCTCTTTCTCCTCCCCATGTTTGTGCTCCCTCTCTTTCTCCTCCCCATGTTTGTGCTCCCTCTCTTTCTCCTCCCCATGTTTGTGCTCCCTCTTTCTCCTCCCCATGTTTGTGCTCCCTCTCTTTCTCCCTCCCCATGTTTGTGCTCCTCTCTTTCTCCTCCCCATGTTTGTGCTCCCTCTCTTTCTCCTCCCCATGTTTGTGCTCCCTCTCTTTCTCCTCCCCATGTTTGTGCTCCCTCTCTTTCTCCTCCCCATGTTTGTGCTCCCTCTCTTTCTCCTCTCCATGTTTGCTTCCTCTCTTTCTCCTCTCCATGTTTGCTCCCTCTCTCTCTCTCAATGTTTGCTCCCTCTTTCTCCCCATGTTTGCTCCCCCTCTCTCTCCCTCCCCATCTTCTCTCCTCCTCCACCTCTTTCCCTCTGTTCTTGTTGAAGTCTCCTAGCTCAGGCTGATAGATTTTATCACTTGTTGCAAGAAACTCATTCTGTGTTATCAAAAATGACTAAGAAATATAAATATCATTTGCTCCCATCATGAAATTCATTTGAAGTAGGAAACAGCATGCTGCTGGTGTACCAGTTTTTTTTTTTTTTTTTTTGGCTTCAGAATCCTGCTTTTATTCTGGGTCATCTAATTCTTTTATTTAAAAATTTATGCACATTTAGTTACAAAATATTACCTCCACTCCTTTAGCTCTAATTTTCTCATATATTGTACAGTGGAACCTCGGTTTTCGTCTTTAATTCGTTCCAGATAGTCTGACAAAAACCGAATTTGACAAAAACTGAAGCAATATTTCCCATAAGAAATAATGTAAATCTAATTAATCCGTTCCAGACACCCAAAAGTATTAACAAAAAATACATTTTATGGAGAATAACTAATAGTTTTGCATACAGAAAACAGTGAGAAATAAATATAAAGGACTAATGAAATGGATAAATGAAAATTTAAATCACTTTTACCTTTATTAAAGACTCTTGTTGGCATATGGAAGACGGTGAGGAGGGGAGAGGGAGGAGAGTTTGTTTGGAAGGGGAATCCCCTTCCATAAGGACTTCGGGTATCAAGTCCCTATCTGGGGTTACTTCCCTTCTTTGTCTTTTACTGGCACTAGGACCAGCTTGAGAGCCACTGTACCCCTGTTGCACAAAAAATCTGTCCAGAGAGGTCTGTTTCTGGCATCTCCTTAAGATTTGCCTAAAATGGGACAAGGCATTGTCATTGAACATGTTGCAGACACGGCTTGCCAACAGCTTTGTTAGGGTGATATTTCTCCACAAAACTTTGCAACTCATTCCACTTTGCACACATGTCCTTAATCACTGAAGAAGGCACATTCTTCCCTCTTCCTCCTCTGAAGCAATTTCCTCAGCTGCAGTCTGTTGCTGTTCCAGTTGAAGGTGTTGCAGTTCTTCAGTGGTTAGCTCTTCCTTGTGGTCGTCCACCAACTCTTCCAAATCCTGGCCACTCGCATCCAACCCCATGGACTTCCCCAAAGACACAATTCTATCATGTTTCTCGCCTTCTTTATCAAAGGGCTGGGACTTGGAACATTCTTTGGCCCCATGGTGGTTTATTTAGCAGTCGCACTCAATAAACAAGCACAAAAACAATGGATTATTACGAAATGTTTCATATGAACGCACAGGGTAATGTTCACTCGACGAGAAACAAAGCCAGACTGACTTAGAATGCGTGCGTGGGATGCTTTGTGTGGGCGCGGGCAGGCGGACACGTTCGGTACGGCGGACGAAAACCGAGGTGATGAACGAAAACTGGGACAATATTTTGACGAAAAAAGTCGTTGAAAACCGAGGTTCCACTGTACATACCCAACTTTTTTTGTAATTTCTTTCAAATTTTCCCCATTTGACACACTTGCTCAGTGCTAGGACATTCCACTTATTTTCATTTATAACATAACAGTTCTTTCATAACATCCATTCTACATCCATGCATATTAAAAAAGTCTATAATTAGATTTTTATTTATCTTAGTGCAGTGATTACATTCCTAAAAGTGGTAACAAACACCTGTTTTATGTCATTGTAGTTGTCTTCCAGGAATGTCTGTGGGGTAAAGATTCTGTCCCACTTCTCCATTGGAATTGGTAACGAAACGTTAAAAGGTTAAGAATTACAGTACCCTAAAAAAAATGAATGTAAGCATGGTACTGTACAGTAGATGTTGGTAATATTTATATGCTTTCTTTCATGTTCACGAGATAAGATAGACCATGAATCCTTCCAGCCAACAAAACTTAGCAGTTCCATTTTTCCTTGTGTTTGGATGGTACTGCAATACCTATATGCTTCCTCTTTTACTGTATGTAGTTGCTTTTGGCTAACCTCTCCAGTGACCTCTTCAAGGATAGGGAGTCGTTTTTCATTTGTTGTGAAATGTGATTGGAGGGGCATTTTCTTCCCCATGGTAGGTTTTTAGATTGACTGATTATGAAAACTGCTCACACTAGTTAATCTTGTTTACCAACTAAATTTTCTGATATCTTATTTCCTTATATCCATGCATTCTTAATCAACCTCTGTTTCACTGCCCCATTGTTTCTGAATATAATACATATCTGTATTGAATTCCTTTATTGCATCAAGCAGGCTGACCCAATTATCATTGTATGGTAATCAGCATACAATAATATATGCTTGCATTATATATAACTTGTCTTCAATTCTGAATTAGTTTTGGAGGTGTTCAAGTAGATCTTTGAGTGTCCACAATACTGTACTGCAAAATATCTTATCTACACATTTAGGCACAAAATATTAATGTACAGGGCTGCAAACAGTTTTGACAAGCCAGTAGTGTATGCTCAAAATAATTGTTTAATTACAAATGCAAAAAAAAAAAAAAAATGAAATTTTGGGAAATTGTCAAATAGAGTACGAAGGTAGGTTACTGAAAGCAGTAAAGAGTTTTTATGAGGATAGTGAGGCTCAGGTTAGAGTATGTAGGAGAGAGGGAGATTATTTCCCAGTAAAAGTAGGCCTTAGACAAGGATGTGTGATGTCACCATGGTTGTTCATTATATTTATAGATAGGGTGGTAAGAGAAGTGTTGGCAAGAAGTGTGGTTTTAAAAGATAAAGAATCTAACACAAAGTGTGAGTTGTCACAATTGCTCTTTGCTGATGACACTGTGCTTTTGGGAGATTCGGAAGAGAAGTTGCAGAGGTTGGTGAATGAGTTTGGTAGGGTATGTAAAAGAAGAAAATTAAAAGTGAATATAGGAAAGAGTAAGGTGATGAGGATAACAAAAAAATTAGGTGACGAAAGATTGGATATCAGATTGGAGGGAAAGAGTATGGATTAGGTGAATGTATTCAGATAGTATTTGGGAGTGGACGTGTCAGCAGATGGGTCTATGAAGGATGAGGTGAATCATAGAATCGATAAGGGGAAAAGGGTGAGTGGTGCACTTAGGAGTCTATTTAGACAAAGAATTTTGTCTGTGGAAGCAAAGAGGGGAATGTATGAGAGTATAGTTATACCAACACACTTATATGGGTGTGAAGCATGGGTGGTGAATGTTTCAACAAGGAGAAGGCTGGAGGTAGTGGAGATGTCATGTATGAGGGCAATGTATGGTGTAAATATAATGCAGAGAATTCATTGTTTGGAAATTAGGAGGAGGTGCAGGATTACCAAAACTATTATCCAGAGGGCTGAGGAAGGGTTGTTGTGGTTTGGACGTGTAGAGAGGAAGGAACAAAATAGAATGACTTCGAGAGTGTATGAATCTGTAATGGAAGGAAGGCAGGGTAGGGGTCGGCCTAGGAAAAGTTGGAGGGAGGGGATAAAGGTGGTTTTGGGGGGGAGGGGGCTTGGACTTCCAGCAAGCATGCGTGAGCGTATTTGATAGGAGTGAATGGAGACAAATGGTTTTTAGGACTTGACATGCTGTTGGAGTGTGAGCAGGGTAACATTTATGAAGGGATTCAGGGAAACCGACAGGCCAAACTTGAGTTCTGGAGATGGGAAGTACAGTGTCTGCACTCTGAAGGAGTGTTAATGTTGCAGTTTTATAACTAGTGTAAGCACGCCTCTGGCAAGACAGTGATGGAGTGAATGATGATGAAAGTTTTTCTTTTTCGGGCCACCCTGCCTTGGTGGGAAACGGCCGATGTGTTAATAAATAAATAACATTTAAAGTAAAATACAGTAATGTTAAATGCCTTTTTAATAAAGATTGATTTACAAAATGTTGAAAATGTTTGGGGAACTTTTATGCAATGTTATGTTTTTGGCATTTACCAATACCATAGTTATATTACAGTGCTTTACCTGACTGTATATTCAGATTTTATGTGATAGTTTACATTTCCTATAACTTTGAACAATAATTTCTGAAACCCTTTTTTCTTAAATTAGGTTGTATAGACTGTACTCTGTTGCATACAGTCCTTACAAGTGGTTAGTGAATATTAAATATTTGGTATTCTAGTCATATATTCTGCTTGCTTTAGCTGTGCGAGTGTGATGGAAGATGTGCAACATGGTGTGTTTAATTATGTAATTGGTAAGGCAGTTGGCATTTAGGAAAAGTGGAGGTACATTAGGTAATTGCAACCTATTGATGGTTGTGATAGACACAAATTACAGTGAAGATCTTTATTGATGCAACATTTCTCCCATGGGTGATTTTTTTTTTTTTTTTTTCAAATACTGGTTATACCTCCCATTTGCTGCCTATTGTGTTTTGTTGCTTTTAAAAGGATTTGAATTAAAAAATTAATCATATTTTTCTTCCTTGTTAGATCCTATTTTATATATGCCAGAACATTGGGATTAGTTCACTGATTGCTCCATGTAGAGTCTTTCTGTTGTATCCTGGAGATCTGTTCAAATATAGGACTGTGTGTAGAGGTAAAAGTCAAGTAGAAATCTCCAAATCTTTTAGCTACTTATTTTGTATGGGTTTTACTTGTATAGTTTAGCTGTTAATCGTTACTTTTTTTTCATTTTTTTAAGTTTAGTCATGTATCCTATTACCATTAATTAATTTCAGGTTTGTCCTAATGGTGTTATCCAGTACTGATACAGCAATGGAAAATGTAAATGATCCTTATGCTTTGGGTATGTAGAGAACAGACAACAGCAAGTTTAGTGTTCATGAGTTGTCAGGCGAGAGATATATAGATATATAAATCTTCTTTCAACAAACCGGCCGTATCTCACCGAAGCAGGGTGGCCTAAAAAGGAAAACAAAAATTTATTTTTAACGATAGTAATGTATTTAGGAGAAGGGGTTACTAGCCTCTTGCTCCCAGATATATAAATACGGGTATATAAATATAGATATACAGTGGGCCCCCGGTGTTCGTGATTTATTCGTTCCAGAGTGCTGTTCAAGTGCCGTTACCAAACGAATTTGTTCCCATAAGGAATAATGTAAATTAGACTAGTCCTTTTAGACCCCCAAATATACACTTACAAAAGCACTTACAAAAATACACTTACATAATTGTTCGAGTTTGGAGCATCACGAACACTGGGGGTCCATTGTACTACTATAAATATAGATAGGTAGAGAGAGATAGCTATAGATAGAGATAGGGGGGGGGTCTGAAAATTAGGAAGAACAGTTAGGCAGTGTGAATGCATGCAAATGATATAAATTAGAAGGTAGCAGAGCAAGAGCAAGGATAGACAGGGTTGGAGGAAATGGGGTTTGCCATCCTGTTGAATAATGTGAAGTGCAACAAGAGTTCTTTAGAACAGCATTGAAAAAGCATTATGAATGTTTAAAATTTTTTTATTAGTTTTCTCTGGTAAAAGGTAAAATAACTTTTCAATCTCTAGTACCCAAACTTTTCAACTGTGGTTCAACACTTGGCTCTTAATTTATCACAGGATTTTCGTAATTTTTATCTGTGGTAATATGTACAAAATGTACTTATAAATCTCCTCATGTACGTACATAAATATTTATGCTAAACAGGTTTGTGGTTTTTATGTAGTATTTTATATATTTGTGAATTGTATAAAGCCTTTTATAAACCATAAATCCTAGCATCCATTTGTCCCTACAGTTGATAGAAGTAAACCTATTTTCATATCACATACTGTGTAGTATTCTATAGTGCCAGCTGTGAAAATAATTAACTACTATGAAGGATGTGGAAAAAGTCTTGATTTATATTGTATTTTGTAAAAAGTTTATTTTTCCTATTGATTTTTGGCAACATATCTAAAAAAAAAAAAAATGGGAAGAACTAAAAGCCATAAATGAAATTGAAAGAAACCCAAAGTATTTCTTTTCTTATGCCAAATCAAAGTCAAGAACAACATCCAGTATTGGGCCCCTACTTAAACGAGATAGGTCCTACACAGATGACAGCAAGGAAATGAGTGAGCTATTCAAGTCCCAGTATGACTCGGTTTTTAGCGAGCCGCTAACCAGACTGAGAGTCAAAGACCTAAATGAATTTTTTGAGAGAGAGACAGAATTTGGTAGACACACACCAATTTGATATTATCCTGATGCCAAATGACTTCGAAAAGGTGATAAATGACATGCCCATGCACTCTGCCCCAGGCCCAGGCTCATGGAACTCTTATGTTCATCAAGAACTGCAAGAAGCCCCAATCACGTGCTTTTAACATCCTATGGAGAGGGAACATAGACACTGGGGTTGTCCCACAGCTACTAAAAACAACAGACACAGCCCCACTCCACAAAGGGGGCAGTAAAGCAATAGCAAAGAACTACAGACCAATAGCGCTAATGTCCCATATCATAAAAATCTTTGAAAGGGTTCTAAGAAGCAAGATCGCCACCCATCTAGATACCCATCAGTTACACAACCCAGGGCAGCATGGGTTTAGAGCAGGTCATTCCTGTCTGTCCCAACTACTGGACCACTATGACAAGGTCCTGGATGCTCTAGAAGACAAACAGAATGCAGATGTAATATACGTACACAGATTTTGCAAAAGCCTTTGACAAGTGTGTAATAGCGCACAAAATGCGTGATAAAGGAATACAGTGGACCCCCCGAGTTACGATCATAATTCATTCCAGAAGGCTGCTCAAGTGCCATTACCTACCGAACGAATTTTCTCCCTTAAGAAATATTGTCAAGTAGGTTAGTCCATTTCAGACCCCCAAAAATACACTTAAAAATCACTTACAATATTACACTTACATAATTGTACGATTTCCGAGGTGAACGTAACTTGGGGGTCCACTGTAACAGGAAAAGTTTGTAGATGGATCTATAATTTCCTAACAAATAGAACACAAAGAGTAGTAGTCAACAGAGTAAAGTCTGAGGCAGCTACGGTGAAAAGCTTTGTTCCGCAAGGCACAGTACTCTCTCCCATCTTGTTCCTCATCCTCATATCAGACATAGACAGGGATATAAGCCACAGCGCCGTGTCTTCCTTTGCAGATGACACCCACCCGAATTTGCATGACAGTGTCCTCCATTGAAGACACTGCAAGACTCCAGGCAGACATCAACCAAATCTTTAAATGGGCCGCAGAAAACAATATGAAGTTCAATTATGAGAAATTTCAGTTATTCCGATATGGAAAACATGAGGAAATTAAAACTTCATCAGAGTATAAAACAAATTTCAACCACACAATAGAGCGAAAAACTAATGTTAAAGACCTGGGAGTGATCATGTCAGAAGATGTCGCCTTCAAAGACCATAACATTGTATCAATCGCATCTGCTAGAAAAATGACAGGATGGATAATGAGAACCTTTAAAACCATGGATGCCAAGCCCATGATGACACTCTTCAGGTCGCTTGTTCCATCTAGGCTGGAATATTGCTGCACACTAACAGCACCTTTGAAGGCAGGTGCAATTGCTGACATAGAAAATGTGCAGAGAACCTTCACAGCATGCATAACCACGATGAAACACCTAAATTACTGGAAACGCTTGAAGTTCCTCAAACTGTACTCCCTAGAATGCAGGCGGGAGAGATACAAAACAAACAAAAAAACAAACAAACAAATTTTATTTCATTGCAATTTTACATAGAGATTTGTAGTTACAATCATAAACTGAAGTGCAAGGAGAGCCACTGACATGCCATGCCATTAGGGGCAGCTTAATCTAATGACTTAGACTATGTACATAATATTAGAGAAATTGATTGAGTTTATTCTAGTTATATATTTGATTGTTCAAATTACAATATGATGATATTACACTGTTCAAATTATATATTTGATTGTTCAAATTACAATATGATGATATTACACTGTTCAAATTACAATATGATGATATTACATTGTAACAAGTGTTTAGGAGGTTGGTAATATAATAGTAAAAATTGAGATTATCTTAAGGAAAATAACATTGAGCATTTTTGAAAGTAATTTATAGTATGAGTATTTAGTTTAGGGTGAGTAGGGGGTAACATAATAGTAACATATTAGTAAAAATTGAAATTATCTTATAGGAAAATAATATTGAGCATTTTTAAAGTAATTTAAGTATGATTTAAAGTGAGTAGGTAAGTATATTAGTTAGGGAGTAGGATGGTTATTGAATTCAGAAGTAACTTAAATTTTAATTTTCAGACATATTTAGGTTAGTGGTTGAGTCTTAAATTTATTGACAGGTTATCTTAGTATTATGGAATAATCCAGATTCTGGGGCCCTTTATGTGCATAGAATTTTTACATAGGTTGATATGGACTCGGGTATATCAAAAGTGATCTGTGTCTTGTGTTGTGGTCATGGGTCCTATTAAAGTTGGTGAGGAGAATTTTGAGCGGAGGGTTTATATTTCGAGTGTGGAGTTTTATGTACGTATGTAGTAGGCACAAGAATAAGTGTGAATGTTCTTTACAGTGAGTAGTTTTAGGCTTTTGAATATTGGTGGAGTATGCTGTCTAGAGTGGGAATTTATCATTCTGACTGCAGCCTTTTGCTGGGTTATGAGTGGTCTAAGGTGATTTAATGTTGTTGATCCCAATGTACAGATTCCATAGGTGAGATAAGGGTAGATAAGTGAATGATATAGTGCAAGGAGAGCTGATTGAGGCACATAGTAGCGTATCTTTGATAATATGCCTACTGTCTTTGAGATTTTCTTGGAAATTTGTTGTATGTGTGTTTGGAATTTAAGGCTACTGTCAAGGTGGATTCCTAGGAATTTTCCCTGTGAGTCTTGTGACGGGTGAACCATTGAGCATTATGTTAAGTGGAACATTTGTGGCTTTGTTTCCAAACTGTATGAAGTAGGTCTTGTCAGTATTGAGAGTAAGCTTGTTAGTCGTCATCCATGTTGATATTTTCTGTAATTCGGAAAATCCTAGAGGGATTAGTACCAAACTTGAAAATCCTAGAGGGATTAGTACCAAACTTGCACATGAAAATCACTCCCTATGAAAGCAAAAGACTCGGCAGACAATGCAACATCCCCCCAATGAAAAGCAGGGGTGCCACTAGCACGATAGGAGACAACACAATAAATGTCAGGGGCCCAAGACTGTTCAACTGCCTCCCAGCATGCATAAGGGGGATTACCAATAGACCCATGGCTGTCTTCAAGCAGGCACTGGACAGGCACCTAAAGTCAATACCTGACCAGCCGGGCTGTGGTTCGTACGTCGGGTTGTGTGTGACCAACAGCAACAGGCTGGTTGATCAGGCCCTGATCCACCATGATGCCTGGTCACACACCGGGCCGCAGGGGGGGGTTGACCCCTGGAACTCTCTCTAGGTATACTCCAGGTTTACACTGCTGTATTAAGGTCTTCTTTCAGTATTTTGTTTATTAAAATCAAACAATTTTGTTTTGTGGTTTGGAGATTCCCTCTCCCTCATAGAGTATAATTGTGTTTAGGTGTAGTAAACAAAGCATCAGTATATCAATTTAAATTTACTACATTGACAATGTTTGTTTCATTGTTTTATAATTTTCAGTTTTACTAAATTATAAGTTATACTTGCAGGACTGGCAGCCTCCATTTGCTGTTGACGTTGATAACTTCAAGTTTACACCTCGTATTCAAAGACTGAATGAACTTGAAGCTCACACAAGAATAAAATTGAATTTTTTGGACCAAATTGCTAAGTTTTGGGAGTTACAAGGTTCATCACTGAAGATACCAGTAGTTGAGAGGAAGGCTCTAGATTTATATTCACTACATAGACATGTTTGGTCTGAAGGCAAGTTGATTATTTTGCAGGACTTGTTTTTAACAAAATATCTAACAAATTAAACCCATTATTTAATCATGTTAAATATTTTATATTTTAGTGATTATCTTCATAGCTTAAATTTCAATCTTATGAAATAAACAATCAGTTTTGTTCCTCCATTAATTGATGGCAAGGTTGAGTCACTATATTATTGTACATGAAACTGTACCTCTATTTAGTGAACAAGAGTGTTCAAAATGCAATACACCTTGGGTATTTTTTAATGGCAATGCAATGGGATTTTTAGTATGTACAGTACTAATGCAGAAGGCTGGAGGCAGTGGAGATGTCATGTTTGAGGTCAATGTGTGGTGTGAATATAATGCAGAGAATTCGGAGTTTGGAAATTAGGAGGAGGTGCGGGATTACCAAAACTATTATCCAGAGAGCTGAGGAGGGGTTGTTGAGGTGGTTCGGACATGTAGAGAGAATGGAACGAGACAGAATGACTTCAAGAGTGTATAAATCTGTAGTGGAGGGAAGGCGGAGTAGGGGTCGGTCGGCCTAGGAAAGGTTGGAGGGAGGGGGTAAAGGAGGTTTTGTGTGCGAGGGGCTTGGACTTCCAGCAAGCATGTGTGAGCGTATTTGATAGGAGTGAATGGAGACAAATAGTTTTTAATACTTGACGTGCTGTTGGAGTGTGAGCAAAGTAACATTTATGAAGGGATTCAGGGAAACCAACAGGCCGGACTTGAGTCCTGGAGATGGGAAGTACAGTGTCTGCACTCTGAAGGAGGGGTGTTAAGGGAGGGGCGAATGAATTCACGTTTTTTTTCTTTATTTTGGTCTAATTTCAATGAGATTTTTACAGTGATTTATACAGCTTTTAAAAACCTATACACTGTCTTTATGATTTTTTGCCTTTAGGTTAGATAGAAAAAAATAAAATGTGCCAAATTTTAGGGGTCACAAAACCAGTAAATTTCTACAAAATTGGGAAGATGTACAATGCTCTAGTTAACATCAGATGAAAGATAAAGGCTATATAATTGTTGACCCAATCCTTTTTAGCAAAAATGTCAGTATATTCCATTATAAAAAATGTTGAAGTTAGTGATTTTGTTTTTGCCATTATTTTGTGGGAAAAAAATCAATAAAAACAAAGCTGTAAACGATATCGGAAATCCTTCATGGGTGGTTGTAGAGCCATCATTACTCAATAATGTGTGAAAAAATCATGACAATCCTATTAATACTTTTCGCAAAACATTACAAACAATGTCAATAACATATTTCTGAGTTATTAATATATTTTTTTCTGTGAAACTCTATGGATATGGCGCGCTAAATCTCAGCGAGTTGCATGCATCAGCACTTGTTGAGACCCCAGAGGCCACTGAGGTGCCATGAGTCCATGCACTTGAATGGAGGCATCAGAGATGTTGCTATGTAGAGTTTTTTTAATGAAATAATCATAAAAATTTTAATTTTTGCAGAGATAAAACTAAAAAAAAAACACTAATTGGCAACATGTATTATTAATGACAGCAAGAACAAAAAATACATTTAAGGAAAAACATACTAGGAAATATGATATAAACAAGCTGATTACACCAAAATGTTGCCAGAATGATGCACTATTTTTTGGTAACAAAACATTTTTTTCCAAAAATTTTCAATCTTCCTTTCCAAATCTCTTGACAACGTCTCGCCCCACCCTTAATGTTGCAGTTTTATAACTGTAGTGTAAAGCACCCCTCTGGCAAGACAGTGATGGAGTGAATGATGATGAAAATTTTTCTTTTTCGGGCCACCCTGCCTTGGTGGGAATTGGCCGATGAGTTAATAAAAAAAAAAATAATGCAGAACAACTATAGTATTGCACGTGTATGCACAGCATTTGGGACAGAATTAAGCTAATACAGATGAAGACATTTATAATTTATTTAAGAACATTTAACAGCAAAAATGAGCTTTTGAAGTCTAATGAACACAGGAAAACTTGGCATAAAAATTTATTTAATTATTGTGTTTCATTACATAGTTGATCAAGAATATGAATCATTTACAATATATTAATATGTTGATTGCAGCTGTTTTGCTTACAGGAGGAAATGAAGTGGTCTCAAAGGAACGCAAGTGGAGTAAAATAGCTTCACGTATGGGGTTTCCATCAAATAAAAATTTAGGAACCTTACTGAAATCTCATTATGAGCGAATACTTCAGCCTTACGACATTTTCAACAGAGGGAAGATCTTGCCAAATATAGTAAGTTCTAGTAAATTGATACATGCCTTCTAATGTGTTAATGAGGGACTGCAAAGTACCTGATAAGCACTGTCTTATTGTTTATAGATCATGATCCTAGTGTTTGGTGTCAAGTTTTCATGAACTGTATCTCGCATCAAGAACTTTTAGCATTTCAAAGCAGTAATGCCAGACATTTTCTGCTTTCTCTTCCATACTTTTAGCCAACTTCTGGCCCTCTTCAGGTATCCTAGTTTGACATTTTTGTCTTAAAGCTTGTTAGATATGTGGCTTACTACTTGAAATTTCATCAGTTGACCTACATAGTTTCTGTATGTATGTTCATATACCGTATTTGCTTATTATAATGGTGATTACCTTTACATGAGGCAGTGATCTCATGTAAACTAGAAATTTCATTCCTTGTAATATAAATTATTCCAAATGCACAACTTGATAGATATTACAATGAATGAGTTAACAATTGCATACAAATTTAAAAAGCCCATAATGTACAGTACTTCAAGCAGACTTAACCCTTTAAGAGTCCAGAGGCCAAATCTCAGAGTGACAGCTAGGGTCCAAGAATTTAAAAAAAAAAAAAATTCTTATGAAATGGTAGAGAATCTTTTTCTGAAGGTAATAGTATAGCAAAAAGTACGAAGTTTGATGGAAAATTGACGAAATTACGCTCTCTTGAATTTTGAAGGGAAACCGGCAGGCCGGACTTGAGTCCTGGAGATGGGAAGTACAGTGTCTGCACTCTGAAGGAGGAGTGTTAATATTGCAGTTTTATAACTGTAGTGTAAAGCACCCCTCTGGCAAGACAGTGATGGAGTGAATGATGATGAAAGTTTTTCTTTTTCGGGCCACCCTTCCTTGGTGGGAATCGGCCGATGTGTTAATAAAAAAAAAAAAAAAATTGAATTTTGAAGCTAAGTGATATTTACGCATCAGCGATTTTGTCGATTTGGACTCCCATTTTAGGCCAATTACATTATTCCAGTCGACCAAATTCTTAGCTATTTCGCTAGTATTACTTCTGTTTTATCGATTAAGCACAAGAAATTGCCCAGTCATCTGTTCCAACTACCCAATAAAGTGATTAGAAATTGGTAATTTGGCCAATTTAACACAAAGTTCAAAATATTCCAATTTCAAAATAGGGTCCAGAATAAACAACGCAGGCATTCCTGGCACTAAACTAATATTTCCTCTGTTCATTAGTTTTGTTTTCAGTTCAGACTTTACAAATGAATTTCATTTTGATTTTTTATTCACATAATGAATTTTTATTCACACCAAAAAATAGAAGATTTACTGTTGTGCAATATTGTAATAATTGTATAAATAATATCAGCACATTCGTGAACGTATATTAGATCCACCAGCTGACGCGTTTAAGACGCATGATGTCATTTGTTTACTCTTGAACATCAACAAAATTGAACATTTCTGCTAATTTGAGCTCAATTTCAAGCTATTTTCAGTACTAAAACCAATCAAAATCATCTCTATTTCTGTAATATACTGTATCTTCCATTATATCAAATGAGACGAAGAAACTGCAAATACAACCATAAAAAACATACGAAAATACACCACAAAGTCAGTGTTTTAATCCACATAGATGCACTCTCATATCTATGCCCAAATTTACCGCTCACAGCTTATCTGAGTGAGCTGAGCTCATGACAATTTTCATATTTGTAATCTATACAGGCAGAAAATATCTCGATAAGCAGAATATCTTGGTCCTTATCCATGAGTTTTTCTCTTAAATCAATTTTTTGCAATTGTTTGTGGGTTTGCTTAACTAGCAATCAGTACTGAGTTGTTCAACTAGACTGGTATTTTCGCTCCCAACTGGGGTTCCCACTAGTCCTTATTTGTATGAGCTGTATTGGCTCCCTATCAAGGGAAAAAACTGAATTTAAATGGTTTATAAACATTTGAAGCTATTTAGTTTAGTGAACTCGGATAGCTTGCAGATTTACTTCTGCCTCTGCATAAGACTCGGGAATGTTTCTGCAAATTGCCACCGACCCTTTTAAACTGATTGAGCCTTGTGCTGTTGCGAAGAAGTCATTCTAAGAAAGAGCTTTTCTTATGTAGCCCCTAGATTGTTCAGCAGGGAGCCATTGTTTTTTAAAGCCATGAATTTTTTCATTCTTTCAAGTCTCAGTTGAATGCACATCTTTCTAGAGCTTATGATCTTAATGATCATACTTAAATATAAACTAAAGTATTTCTTCATTGTTGTTGTTGCATTTATGATTTGGTGTGTGAGCACGTGTGAATTTCTTGAAAGAACAGATGCTCAAGAATAACAAAATCCCAAATTATTGTTAACATTGGAGTTAATGATGGAATTTGTATTAATTATTAAGTTATTTTAATATGCAGTCATCAGATTCAATAACAAAAGGTATGCATGACATTGCAAATGCTAGTACATCATTAATAAATATTGTTTATACTATTTACTGTAAAAGTATTATTATTACCTTACTGACCATTTCTCTCCAAGGTAGGGTGATTTGAGAAAGGAATTGTACTCATTCAGTTCCTACCTTGCCAGAAGTTTGTAGATGTCACAATTCAAATGACTCACAAAGCTGCACTATCCCCACCCCTTGTTCAGAGTGCATGCACTTGTGCAATTCCTACCTCCAGAATTCTAAATCCAACTATCCAATTTCCCTGAATTAATTAAATGGGGGGCAAAGTAAATTTTATATATGTATACACTGAGCGAGAGCCCTGGGTGTACAGTGGATCCCTGCCTAACGAGCACCCCGGAAATCGTACAATTATGTAAGTATAATATTGTAAGTGCTTGTGGAAGTGTATTTTTGGGGGTCTGAAATAGACTAACCTACGTAACATTATTTCTTAAGGAAGTAAATTCGTTCGGTAATGGCACTTGAGCAGGCTTCTGGAATGAATTTTGCTCGTTAGGCGGGGGTCCACTGTATTATGTTGGCGCAACTTCTTTTTCCTGTAAGACGAGCAACGCATCCTAGCAACTGTCACTTTTTTTCACATACGGTTTGCAGCACATTTCTAGGTTAGGTTAGAAAACTATAAATATAAGATAAAAAGTGCTAAAAAAACAAGTCTGCCACATAAACAGAAAACAGGACCCACTATGTGGCTGCAGTAAGTCATATTTCAGCTGTTCAAGGTGCCATCAACAACCACCCATATGACTGGTTTTACTACAGTGCCATGATGTCTGTGGTTAAGATGATGGGTTGAAGGTGAAGTGGTGAAGGAATGGGGGAAATTTTGTTTTTGCTGTTTAAATCTCTGTTTATTAGATTTAATACCTATTGACTGCATGGAAATAGACCACAGCCAACTTAGGCATTATCTGGAGTGCTGTTCTCTAAAATAGGTCGAAGTCACTGTGACTGAGATACAATTATGCTGCAAGCTTAGGCTTGACCTACTTGGATTTCTCGTGATTTTTATGATCAGGGGCGCTAAATGAGTTATCTGGAATGAGTCGTAAATTGTAAAAACATGGTACATACCCAGAATTTTAAGGGAATCTTCATCAGCATCTGTTTTTACAATTTAACTAAATGAAGGCATTTGTTATCAAGTGTAATTTTTTTTAATGCTTTGATTTGTTGGGCAAGTGGAACAGAATTCTTCCTCCGTAAGCCATGCGTGTCGTAAGAGGTGACTAAAATGCCGGGAACAAGGGGCTAGTAACCCCTTCTCCTGTATATATTACTAAATGTAAAAGGAGAAATGTTCGTTTTTCCTTTTGGGCCACCCCGCTTTGGTGGGAAAAGGCCGACGTGTTGAAAGAAGAAAGATTTGTTGGGCTATAAAAATGTAAAGTATACTTGTGGGAGTACAGTAATTACAAAGTGACCAGTGCTGAAGGTCCTTTTGGGCCCAGCACTAACCAGTAACTTCCCATTTGCATTCATAAGTATGACTATTTCCTACTTTTCTTAAAATATATTCAGGAACTGACTTTTACCTGTTCTGAATCTTGCAACACAGACAACTGTACTCTCTCCCAATAGCAGACATCCTCACCTATAGCAACACTAAATTTATGGTAAGTCTGAACTTGTAGTGGTAACAGTAAGAGCGTAGATTTTTTATAAAAATGCAATCTGAATTCCTCTAGTGAAACCAGTTTCGTGCATTTGTTTAGTTCAGTTTTCATTTTATAGAAAACAGAAGTTAAGGAAGAGGATATGGATACTTCTAATAAGGACTACAAGCCTCACAAGATCCCTAGTCGCATGGCTGGAAAGATACCTGAAAGTGAGAAAAATGGACGTCGTTCTCGCCGTCATCCAGATAATGGAGACGTGAAAGCCGACACCCAGGTTGGTTTTGGGTCAGACGATGAGGTCAGTTTGCAAGTCATTGTTTTATGTGCATGGGCTCTGCATACAGAACCTTTCTGTGGTTCTTGAGACTTTATTTTCTATTGAAATAATATGCATGCTTGCAAAATTTAGCTCTATAGAGGTTATATTATTTAATGACACAACTGTTTTGCCTTCTAAATGCTTTCATTATGCTTTTGACTTTTGTTTTTATATATTTCCAGACATTTTTGCATTAATTGCTTGGATGTTTCTATGGTGCTTGTATTGTACTGTGAAATTATTAATCCTTAAATTTTTTCATAACTCGTTCTTGAAACCAATAACACTGAGACTAACAGGAAAAAATAAATGTGTTATAGAATATACATGTATACAGTGGTACTTCTACTTATGAGCAAAATTCGTTCCAGTTGGCTATTCAAGTTCCGATACCGAAGGAATTTTTTCCCATAAGAAATAATGAAAATTAGGTTAATTAATTTCAGACCCCCCAAAATATACTTAAAAAAGCACCAACAAAAATACACTTACATAATTGTTCGAGTTGGGAGCTGCTCGTAAGTAGAGGTACCACTGTATTTGATACACCTTTGAACAGTTTTGAAAGTTCTTCTGCTCTCGTAACTCGGCCCTGGGCCGGGCTTGAAGCATTACTCCCTTAAATCTATTTACTCATTCCATAGATTTTTCAGTTATTGTTTAGTGCTGTTTCCTGTTATACAGTAAGGAGGTCCATGCATTCTTTGTCATAACCAGTCTATAATTATCCAGACATGCTGTTTTTCTTTCTCTCTACCTTCCTACCCTTTGAATAATCTGCTGTTTTACTTACTTTCTTGTTGTGTATGTCTCGCCTGATGTGTTTTCTATCCTTCAAACTCTCGTACTAGCTTCTCAGTTTCTGATAGGCACTCGTATGTCTACACAGTCTGGTCCTAGTTTTCTTACTTTGTCTACCTTTTCTTTTCACTCTTCTTTTACTTCTTCCTGCCACCATTTAAAAGCTCTTATGATTAATAGTTAGTTCCATTTTCTTCCTTCTGAGATTAATTCTGTGCTTTTGACTGCTTTCTTTGAGCATTTCCAATCACACTCTAACACTGCTGTTGTGTCTGCCTGTGACTCAAAGTTCTCTGCTGTTTTGTGATAATCTTCACTTTTTTCCTTGTTCCTTGGAGTATTTTCCAAGGGCATCTGCCACTCTCAGCTAGTATTTTTACTGCAGAATTATATGGGCTTTGCTCTGTCATCCTTCATATTACAATCACATTTGCGTGGTAATGTCTTCCTAAAATACATTACACTCAATCCAAATCTTTGATTTATGGCATTTTGTTGTCACTCACACTCAGCATTGGTGCACTCACTCTCATAATACAAAAAATCATTGTTTCAATGGATCATTAACTATTCTGGTATTCAGGGCAATCATCTTGCAGACTCTGTACAGTTGTCACTTCAGAATTACAACAGAATGGAATGGTGTTTTTTTGTCATTGTTCAAAGATTGCCAGGTTACGCTGATAGCCGAGCACCTAATGATAGATACCCCTGTTTATCATAACCCCCCCACTGACACTTCATCCTCTCCTGAAATTCAGTACCCTAACATGTTTACTGTGCCTCATATCCTCAGAATGTTTTTTCTTTATATAATATTTTAGGGGTTTTGTTGACAACTGCTCTATTTCTCCAACTCTGAACTTTTTTTTTCTACCTACCCTCAGAATTATGCTTTTGTTCACTTAATCCAGATATGTGCCATCTCTTGCCATGCTTAGCTCAATGATAACAAGTTTAATTCTTATGTCTGTACAATAGTTCTTTTAAAGAAAGGGGAGGGAGGGAGGAAGAGAAGTAGGGAAGTCTGTAGATATTGTCTCCCAGTGTAATACTGAAGTGCTCAGAGTTTTCTAAAGTTAGATTAGCTTAGTTGTTATTAGATCACTTATAATACAAAATAATCAAATCTTGTAGGCCTATCATTTTCTATTACATTAAATGATTCACACTGACTAAACTCTCTTCTCAAACATTTTTGTTGTAGACAGTCAATGTGAAAGCGCTTAGGTAATTTTTTTGGTGTTTATAATACTAAAACTAATAAAATTCCATTTTGTTTGTGCTATGCAGTCTTCCAGCTCTCTAATCTTAGCAGAACATCACATCCTGGAAGTGTGAATTATGCTTAAATAATTTCCTTTACATATTTTATAATTGGCTGTGCTGCTTTCTTAATTTCTTAACTCTTGTAAATAGAATTATTGCTTGTTAACTTCTTAGTGTATATGCATTTAAGGCACAAATCCTGAATTATTGCTAAAGTTACCCCTTTTTCTAATACAGTATGTTTTAATCTCTTGCTTAATACTAGGTTTATCAGTAAATATTGACTAAATTGCATCATATTTTAAAACAATTCAACTAAACTATAGCTGCTGCTTTTTTCTTTCTGTATTGCAGAGCATTTTATTGTTACCATTGATTGTTTTTTTTATTTTTAATTGCTGAGCACTTGCTAATTATTTCTTAGTATAATAATAGGGAAGATTTCAAAGTTTTAGGCTTAATCGAACTTCAGTTTTGATCATCGTGAGGAGATGCTGAAATGAACGTTTAGTATCAAAACTGAATCTTATCAAATTTGAACTAGAGTTCTTCTGTTAAATCAAATTCATAATTTATTAAAAGATTTCAAACATGTTTTACATTATCATAAATTTAAACCATAATAAAAATACAATTTTTAATATTTGCTGTACATTCAGAATAGAAAATTAGAAGTATACGTAGATTTAGAGAGTTTATATAAATGTATATGCAGTAAAAAAAAAAATTCAATTTAATGTTCATTGATAAGTTACACTCTAGATAGGGTTAGTCTTTAAGTGGCTGAGTTGATTTTTCAGCTTTCTCCGTTATGAACAAATCAAGCTACAGTAAGACCCCCAACTTACGAGGTTCCAGGTTAAATTGTTGGTATTTTGGGACCAGTTACCCATAATTACTTGCATACAATGACTCTCTCTTCTGACATTGCGACAGCTGTTATTATTTTCCTAAGTATGAATTATAAATGCCATGATATATTTTTCTCAATTTTTACCAAATGCATTCAAACTTTGTTCATTTTATGCATGTATCGAGTACTTATATTTGTTTGGTAAAGATTAGTCAAGAACTGAAAATTCAGTATTTATGTTGTTTTACTAAATCTGCTGCCTTTGTATTTGACTGAAGAAACCTACTGTGTACACAAAATGTTTCAATTTGTCAGTATTTTATACCATTTTCAACATAGTATATCAGTGGTTGGCAGAGACAAAATAGGGGGTTGGATTTCATCTTGGAGTGTGACATCCCAATTGGCACTGCTAGCTATGTGTTGGGACGTGTTCAATAAGCATTTGGGCTAAGGCAAAGCTCCACAGGAACAAGTACTTGGGTACAGCTGCAAGCTAAAAACAGACAAGTCATAGGAATGTCAGGAAAGTTTTTTTTTTTTTTTTTTTCTCAGGATGGTTAGCAAGTGGAATGACCTCAATGAAGAAGTGGTGGAGGCAGACTCCATACATAGTTTTAACCCTTTACCAGGCCAGGTGTGCCTCATATTTGATTCTGCCATAGAGGGTATTTTAGAGGCGCCTAAAATAAATAAACTTGACAAATGAACACAAATAAATATGTCTTAGAATTGCTTATATTATCAGAATATAGGTTGCAAATGTTGCAGTGTCTCAAATTTGATGCGTGGCCTGGTAAAGGGTTAAGAATAGATATGTTAGGGCCCATGAGGCTAAGAGACAGTGAATCTGGCAAGTACCAAGTTGAGAGGCAGGGCCAGGAGCTAAGACTCGACCCATTACCACATGTAGGTGAGTACACTGATGACACTCGCTCACACCCACCTTTACCCACTCCACCTTCATACCCACTCCACCCTTGCTTTACACCACCCACACTACTAACACTTGCACCCACACTACGAATGCTTACACCTTCCCACTTTCATACTCACTCTCAAACAAACCCACTCTCACCCGTTTACTTATGAGTGAAAAGAAAGAGCAATGAATGTAAAATATTGGGTAAAAATTCTTAAGAAAAAAGCTGAAATTTGATAGAGAATATTATGGCTTTGGAATGCTTTAATTCATGTACAATGTTTCTTGTGGGAAAATAGGTTCCAAGTACCAAACAATCGACTTGCAATGAATATGATAAACCCACAGTATAAGAGATCATGATATAATGGACTTTTAAATCCACTAGCTAAATTGTGTTTTTAACTCCTTTCTTTTCAATGTTTCTTGCAGTATATCTGTATATACTTTTTGGGTCACCCTGCCTCGGTTGGAGACGGCCGACTTGTTGAAAAAAACAAAATCTGTAAAATGTATTCAATACTATATTAAGAATATAGTAGAGTACCTTAGCTTTTTTTTTTTTTTTTTTTATTTTAGCATTCTGATTTAATGATCACTCAATCCCCTTATTAAAGAATAAAAAGGCACAATACCTTGACTGGAAAAATACACAAATAACCTGTACATAGGAGAATGAAACTTGTTACAACATTTCGATCCGACTTGAATCATTAATTACTAGCACAATCCCCCCTATCAGTCCATTATTTTGAGGGTATGTATATTGTATTTGGAGCGCATTAACATCGTAAGTTGGGGCTCTTCTGTATTCTAAGCATAGTTGCTAAGTATTTTAGCAAATGTACCAGTGGTTGGCTTGAATGACAAGCACCAATATCTTTATTATGCTAGAATAGGGAAGTGGTTAGTGCATGCTGATTTTAAGAAACTGATTTTATAGCTACAAGCCACTTGAGATTAGTTTTTTTTTTTTTTTTTTTTTTTTTGGATAGTGAGGAAAAGCTCATTTACAGTACTTAATATCTCAATGCGTTAGGCATAGGTATGCCAAGCTTCTAGTGATATAAGTGTTAATAAATATATGTAATAGAATTTTTGGCTTAGGTTTCCCATGGAAATACTACTGTGGGAGAAAAGCGTATTCCCCTTTCAACATAGTAATATTCATTCTGTCTAGTTTTTTAAGTATTGTTTACTTACTTTTTTTATTTATAATCATTTTCTTTGCTAGTTATGGTTTTTTTTTTTTGTATGCTTTCCTATTTTTTCCTCATTGCTTAATAGCAGAGGCAACTTTCCTTTGTTTTGTTTTTCTTTCCTTTCCGAGTGCAAGTGGAAAATTCTAAAATTATTTGAAAGTTGTATTAATGTACTTAATATTTTTTATAGCAGTTGTATGGAAGAAACTCTTTGTTTAATAATGGTGTTGAGTTTCAGTTGAAAAGTTTTTAAATTCTGCATGGGCCCCCTTGCTCTCAGTTCAGACAAAGTACACACAGTAATAAGGTACTGTACAGTGAACTTGTAGGCATAATTTCATTGTTTGAGTACAACCTCTCCTCACTTAACGACAGAGTTCTGTTCCCGAGACTACGTCGTTAAAGGAATTCATTGCTAAGTGAAGAGCATACTATAATGGTAGTGAGTTTGTGTCAACCATCTTTGATATTGTTTTAATGTCACCTTTGCACCATTTATAACATTTCTAGTATATTTTTAAATGTTTATTCAGTAGTGCACTGTGTGTATATTGAAATAAACAGAAGAGAGGAAATCAGCTCTAATATACATTATTTAGTTAAGAATACTGGTCAGAGAGCCCGTCGTAAGTCTGAGGCATCGATAAACGAGTATGTCGCTAAGTGAGGAGAGGCTGTACTGTATAAGGACAATATTTGCATTGCAAGCTTTAATTGAGACATTTAACTCAGGGTAGAGCTTTACTGTGAGCAAAATGTTATCCCAAGAACTGCTTATTCTGTATACTACGTATTGTCTTGATACCCAAGATAAAGCAAGTGTAGAGGGAAGATTAAAAAATAATTGTACAGGTATCCCTCAACATTCGCGAGGGTTAGGGGATCAAGAGCCTCGTGAATGTTGAAAAATCGCGAATGTTTGGTGCCCCAATATATTGTAGGGAAATATAATACAATACTGCTTCCTTAACCTATTGAACCATGAACAATTGTAAAACACATATAAACATCTTAAAATAATGTACTATATACATGTTATTTTGACATGAGCTGGCTGTGGAGGGAGGCCTGTAATAGTATAATTATACAATAGTATTTTATAGTGTTGTGAAGTGTCATGGGGAATCAAGAGTTACTGACACTGCTTCTTCTCCCTCTGCTGTAGCTCCGCCCACTTTGTAATAATGCCAAATGTTGAATTAAATATGTATACATTAGAACAAAAAATGAAACTCCAACTTCATAACTTTATTTTAATTTGCATAACTCATATATTACAGAAAACAATAAAAAAGTAAAATACACATACAACAAGTTAAGCTTACAGAAAAATACATTAAATTCACCATCTAACATCGTTACGAAGTGGGAGGAGCTATTGGAGGGAGGGAGAGGCGCAGTAACATTCAGTGTCTGGTGAGTCGTCATGGGTGTTGGATGTTAGCCTTAGTGCTAATAAAATGTTGTGTAATTACACTAATATTAGTAATAAATGTTATCTATCTATTACATTTATTCCAAATTTATATCAGAAACATGATAAATACCCTAGAACTGCAATAAAGATGCTGAAATGAATAATATATGCCATATTATATGAGGGGTAACAGAGCAGGCAGACCGCCACCATATATGAGATGTTTACATCAGGGTAAACATGCCTAAATCACTCTTGTCGTAAGAACAATGCAAAAATAGCATTTATTGTTTTTAGAATAATAATAATTTATAATAATTGATCTGGAGCACTTTAAATGTTATCAGTATTTGGTAGCTGACATTTAGAGCACTCCACAGCAATTATTATTATTATTATTATTATTATTATTATTTCCCTACAATATATTGTAAGAAAATAATAATATTAATAATAATAATAATTATTATTTCCCTACAATATATTGTAGGTAAATAATAATTATAATAATAATAATAATTGCTGTGGAGTGCTCTAAATGTCAGCTACCAAATACTGATAACATTTAAAGTGCTCCAGATCAATTATTATAAATTATTATTATTCTAAAAACAATAAATGCTATTTTTGCCTTTGTTCTTACGACAAGAGTGATTTAGGCATGTTTACCCTGATGTAAACATCTCATATATGGTGGCGGTCAGCCTGCTCTGTTACCCCTCATATAATATGGCATATATTATTCATTTCAGCATCTTTATTACAGTTCTAGGGTATTTATCATGTTTCTGATATCAATTTGGAATAAATGCAATAGATAGATAACCTTTATTTAGTACATTCATTACTTACTGCTTCCTTAACCTATTGAACCATGAGCAATCATAAAACGCATGAAAACATAGTAAAATATTGTACTATATAGTACTACATACATGTTATACTGTAGTTTAATAACAAATAATGAATGAAGAAAACACTCAGTGAGTGAGTGGTGTTGGGGCTGGCTGCCGGGTCGGGGGGATGGTAGTAGGGACGCTCGGGTGGCGGGAAACTTAAATATGATTTGGTGGGTGGGAATTTGGCGGCTGGGAATTTGGCGGCCGGGAATTCGCGAATGTGTGAAGCCCGCGAAAGTAGAAAACGCGAAAGTTGAGGGATACCTGTATAGTGTATCTGAAATGACATTTATGTTGTAAAGGATTCATAGCAAGGTGATAAAACTTGTATTGGTTGAAATACTCTTAGTTTTGCCCATGTACTTCTTTGTGTTATTGATGTTGATGGATACTTCATAATTTTTACAAACATACGTATATGATTTTAGTCATAATGCTTGTACTGTACATGGCACTTGTAGCAAAAATAAAAGCCTTATTGAAATTTTTAATTGTATTTTTCCCTGATAAGTTGAAAATGTTGTTGATGCTTATTTAAACATTTGTTTTTCAATTCTTCTATCTGTTGAATTATTTACACTTCTGCTGTTGCTACTGTTTCTGTACCATTTCTCAAACACTTCAGTTATTTGGTGAGTTCATCATGGGTGATAGACACAATTGGTACCTGTGCCTCCCAGGATAATAAACGATTTATATATCTACATTATCTCAGTTTTCTCACATTTAAACCTAATTCAGAGATAGGGAGGGAAGGACAAAGGCAGGCAGGCAGAGAATGACAATGGTTTATGTAAATATCCAAGTCTAAGAAGTTTGAATTCCTTGTTTCCACATTATACACCATTTGTACAAAAATGGATGACATTTAATGTTGGCTTGGAAAGCCCCTGGTTATGCAGAGCATCTTGGGCAAGCTTTTAAAGATGTACACAATTTTTTTTAATGAATACTGCAAACAAGTGTATTTGCAAGTAGATAAAAGCATAGCATGGTACATGACAATATGAAAAATTAATTGGGTTAACCCTTTCAGGGTCTGTGTCGTACTAGTACGGCTTTTGAGAGCCAGGGTTGGTGCCGTACTTGAACACCTAAATTCTAGCGCCTTCAAATCTAGCAAGAGAAAACTGGAAGGCCTACATATGAAAGAATGGGTCTGTGTGGTCAGTGTGCGCAGTATAAAAAAATCCTGCAGCACACAGTGCATAATGAGAAAAAAAACTCCGTATTTTTCGTTTAAAACAGCGACTTTACAGTCTATTTCCATATGGTATTTATTGTTGTATTCTCATTTTCTTGGTCTCATTTGATAGAATGGAAGATATATTACAGAAATAGAGATGATTGTGGTTGGTTTTACGATGACAAGTACCTTGAAATTGAGCTCAAAGTAGTGAAAATGTTCGATTTTTGCCGATGTTCAAGAGTAAACAAATCACGCCATGCGTCCAATACACATCAACTGGCAAGTCTAATATTCTTTCACAAGTGCACTGATACTATTTATATTGTTTTTACAATGATGCAGTAGTACACACAACAGTAAATCTTCTATTTTTCATGAGAATAAAAATTCAAAATGGAAAGCAAAAGTAATGTAAGAGGGCCCTGGAGACATGACTAATGAACAGAGGAAATGTTATTTTAGTGCCATGAATGTCTGTCTTGTTTATTCTGAACCCTATTTTGAAATTGGCATCTTTTCAAAATTGGCATCTTTTGAAATTTGTGTGAAATTGGCCAAATTACCAATTTCTGACTACTTTATTGGGTAGTTGAAATCGGTGAATGGGCGGTTTCTTATACTCAGTCAATAGAACAAATGGAGTTCTAGCGAAATAGCTATGATTTTAGTAGTCTGGAACATTGGAAGTGGCCGAAAATAGGGCTCAAAGTGGGCGAAATCGCCGATGCGTAAATATCGTCGAGACTACTAACTTCGCGAAAACATAATTCCGTAAGTTTTCTATGAAATTTCATACTTTTGGTGTCATTATAATCAGAGAAAAGTTCTCTATCATTTCATAAGAAAAAATAATTTTTTTTTTTTTCCCCAAAATTTTTCGACCCTGAGAAGGAGTTTGGGAGAGGGCCTCTCGACCCTGAAAGGGTTAAGGTTCAATCAAATAAGTTTTCAAATAATTTTTTAACAGCATTAGGTGACATTTGATGTATGTAATAATAATTCAGATTTTTAGATACAATGACTATTCAAAGGAACATAGCTCAGAGTATACCACTCATCTTATAATCCGAGTCCACTATTGGCATGTGATGTGTGGTGCCCATCAAGGAAATTTTGATACATTTGGTTGGTTATTCTATTACCAGACACCATGTAGTAGATCTTTTCCAATTTTGGTGCCATTGTCCAAGTGAGATTTTTAACAAAGTTATCTCAACACTTATATGGGTGTGAAGCATGGGTTGCAAATGCTGCAGCGAGGAGGAGGCTGGAGGCAGTGGAGATGTCCTGTCTAAGGGCAATGTGTGGTGTAAATATTATGCAGAAAATTCAGAATGTGGAAATTAGGAGAAGGTGTGGAGTTACTAAAAGTATTTGTCAGAGGGCTGAAGAGGGGTTGTTGAGGTGGTTTGGTCATTTAGAGAGAATAGATCAAAGTAGAATGACTTGGAGAGCATATAAATCTGTAGGGGAAGGAAGGCGGGTTAGGGGTCGTCCTAGAAAAGGTTGGAGGGAGGGGGTAAAGGAGGTTTTGTGGGAAAGGGGCTTGGACTTACAGCAAGCATGTGTGAGCGTGTTAGATAGGAGTGAATGGAGACGAATGGTTTTTGGGACATGACGATCTGTTGGAGTGTGAGCAGGGTAACATTTTCTGAAGGGATTCAGGGAAACCAGTTAATTGATTTAGTTGGACTTGAGTCCTGGAAATGGGAAGTACAATGCCTGCACTTTAAAGGAGGGGTCTGGGATAGTGACAACTGGGAGGGACTATTCTCAGCTGTCGTATCTGAGCGCCTCTGCAAAGACAGTGATTATTTTCTTTTTGGGTCACCCTGCCTCGGTGGGAGACGGCCGACTTGTTGAAAAAAAATCTCTTACTACAGTGGAACCTCAGTTTTTGTATGTCACCAGCTTGCATGTAAAACCGCAGTTATTCTCCATAAAATGTATGTATATATATATATATATATATAGTAGGTAGTAGGTTGGTAGACAGCAACCACCCAGGGAGGTACTACCATCCTGCCAGGTGACTGTGAAACAGAAACCTGAAACTGTTTTACATGATGGTAGGATTGCTGGTGTCTTTTTTCTGTCTCATAAACATGCAAGATTTCAGGTACGTCTTGCTATTTCTACTTACACTTAGGTCACACTACGCAAACATGTACACGTTTATGTATACACACTCATCTGAGTTTTCTTTGATTTTATCTTAATAGTTCTTGTTCTTATTGCTTTTCCCTTTCATATCCATGGGGAAGTGGAATAAGAATCTTTCCTCCGTAAGCCATGCGTGTTGTAAAAGTCACCCCTTTTCCTGTATAGCTTACTAAAAAGAAGAAGAAGAAAACCGTCAAAGTGGGATGTTTGAATGTGCGTGGATGTTGTGCGAATGATAAGAAAGAGATGATTGTAGATGTTATGAATGAAAAGAAGCTGGATATCCTGGCTTTAAGTGAGACAAAGCTGAAGGGGGTAGGAGAGTTTCAGTGGGGAGAAATAAATGGGATTAGATCAGGGGTTTCAAATAGAGTTAGAGCTAAAGAAGGAGTGGCAATAATGTTGAATAATCAGTTATGGCAGGTAAAGAAGGAATATAAATGTATAAATTCAAGGATTATGTGGAGTAAAATAAAGGTTGGATGTGAAAAGTGGGTTATAGTAAGTGTTTATGCACCTGGAGAAGAGAGAAGTGTAGAGGAGAGAGAGAGAGAGAGATTTTGGGAAATGTTGAGTGAGTGTGTGGGGAGTTTTGAACCAAGTGAGAGAGTAATTGTGGTTGGGGATCTTAATGCTAAAGTGGGTAAAAATGTTGTGGATGGAGTAGTAGGTAAATTTGGGGTGCCAGGGGTAAATGTAAATGGGGAACCATTAATTGAGCTATGTGTAGAAAGAGGTTTGGTAATAAGTAATACATATTTTATGAAAAAGAGGATAAATAAATATACAAGGTATGATATAGCACGTAAGGAAAGTAGTTTGTTGGATTATGTATTGGTGGATAAAAGGTTGATGAGTAGGCTTCAGGATGTACATGTTTATAGAGGGGCAACGGATATATCAGATCATTATTTGGTTGTAGCTACAGTTAGAGTAAAAGGTAGATGGGACAAAAGAAAATGGCAACAGCAAGTAAGAAAGAGGTAAAAGTGTATAAACTAAGGGAGGAGGAAGTTAGGGTGAGATATAAGCAACTATTGGCAGAAAGGTGGGCTAGTGCAAGTAGGAGTAGTGGGGGTTGAAGAGAGTTGGGATAGTTTTAAAAATGCAGTATTAGAATGTGGGGCAGAAGTTTGTGGCTATAGGAGGGTGGGTGCAGGAGGAAAGAGGAGTGAGTGGTGGAATGAAGAAGTAAAGGGTGTGATAAAAGAGAAAAAGGTAGCTTATGAGAGGTTTTTACAAAACAGAAGTGTTAATAGAAGAGCAGAGTATATGGAGAGTAAAAGAAAGGTGAAGAGAGTGGTGAGAGAGTGCAAAAGAAGAGCGGATGAAAGATTGGGAGAGGCTCTGTCAAGAAATTTTGCTGAAAACAAGAAAAAAATTTGGAGTGAGATAAACAAGGTAAGAAAGCCTAGGGAACGAATGGATTTGTCAGTTAAAAACAGAGTAGGGGAGTTAGTAGATGGGGAGCTGGAGGTATTGGGTAGATGGCGGGAATATTTTGAGGAACTTTTAAATGTCGATGAAAAAAGGGAGGCGGTAATTTCATGTACTGGCCAGGGAGGTACAACATCGTTTAGGAGTGAAGAAGAGCAGGATGTGAGTGTGGGGGAGGTGCGTGAGGCATTACGTAGAATGAAAGGGGGTAAAGCAGCTGGAATTGACGGAATCATGACAAATGTTAAAAGCAGCGGGGGATATAGTGCTGGATTGGTTGGTATTTTTGTTTAATAAATGTATGAAAGAGGGGAAGGTACCTAGGGATTGGCAGAGAGCATGTATAGTTCCTTTATATAAAGGGAAGGGGGATAAAAGAGAGTGTAAAAATTATAGGGGAATAAGTTTACTGAGTATACCAGGTAAAGTGTATGGCAGGGTTATTATTGAAAGAATTAGAGGTAAGACAGAGAGTAGGATTGCAAATGAGCAAGGAGGCTTTAGAGTGGGTAGGGGATGTGTAGATCAAGTGTTTACAGTGAAGCATATATGTGAACAGTATTTAGAAAAAGGTAGAGAAGTTTTTATTGCATTTATGGATTTAGAAAAGGCATATGATAGAGTGGATAGGGGAGCAATGTGGCAAATGTTGCAAGTGTATGGAATAGGTAGTAAGTTACTGAAGGCTGTAAAGAGTTTCTATGAGGATAGTGAAGCTCAGGTTAGGGTGTGTAGGAGAGAGGGAGATTACTTCCCGGTAAAAGTAGGTCTTAGACAGGGATGTGTAATGTCACCATGGTTGTTTAATATATTTATAGATGGGGTTGTAAAAGAAGTAAATGCTAGGGTGTTGGGGAGAGGGGTGGGATTAAATTATGGAGAATTAAATGCAAATGGGAGTTGACACAGTTACTTTTTGCTGATGATACTGTGCTTATGGGAGATTCTAAAGAAAAGTTGCAAAGGTTAGTGGACGAGTTTGGGAGAGTGTGTAAAGGTAGAAAGGTAAAAGTGAACATAGATAAGAGTAAGGTGATGAGGGTATCTAACAATTTAAATAAAGAAAAATTGGATATCACATTGGAGAGAGGGATTATGGAAGAAGTAAATGTTTTCAGATATTTGGGAGTTGATGTGTCAGCGGATGGGTTTATGAAGGATGAGGTTAACCATAGAATTGATGAAGGAAAAAAGGTGAGTGGTGCATTGAGGTATCTGTGGAGACAAAAAACGTTATCCATGGAGGCAAAGAAGGGAATGTACGAAAGTATAGTGGTACCATCACTCTTATATGGGTGTGAAGCATGGGTTGCAAATGCTGCAGCGAGGAGGAGGCTGGAGGCAGTTGAGATGTCCTGTCTAAGGGCAATGTGTGGTGTAAATATTATGCAGAAAATTCGGAATGTGGAAATTAGGAGAAGGTGTGGAGTTACTAAAAGTATTTGTCAGAGGGCTGAAGAGGGGTTGTTGAGGTGGTTTGGTCATTTAGAGAGAATGGATCAAAGTAGAATGACTTGGAGAGCGTATAAATCTGTGGGGGAAGGAAGGCGGGGTAGGGGTCGTCCAAGAAAAGGTTGGAGGGAAGGGGTAAAGGAGGTTTTGTGGGCGAGGGCTTGGACTTCCAGCAAGCATGTGTGAGCGTGTTAGATAGGAGTGAATGGAGACGAATGGTTTTTGGGACATGACGATCTGTTGGAGTGTGAGCAGGGTAACATTTTGTGAAGGGATTCAGGGAAACCAGTTAATTGATTTAGTTGGACTTGAGTCCTGGAAATGGGAAGTACAATGCCTGCACTTTAAAGGAGGGGTCTGAGATAGTGACAGTTGGGAGGGACTTTTCTCAGCTGTCGTATCTGAGCTCCTCTGCAAAGACAGTGATTGTGTGTGGGTGTGGTGAGGGTGTTGAATGATGATGAAAGTATTTTCTTTTTGGGGATTTTCTTTCTTTTTAGGTCACCCTGCCTCGGTGGAGACGGCCGACTTGTTGAAAAAAAAAAATATATATATATACAGTGGTACCTCGACTTACGATGGTCCCCAAACTCACCCTTGTATGTAAGTTTATTTTTTTAAATGCTTTTGTAAGTGTAATTTTGGGGGTCTAAAAGGACTAGTCTATTTTACATTTCTTAAGGAGATAAATTCGTTTGGTAATGACACTTGAACAGCATTCTGGAATGAAAAAATATCGTAAGTCGAGGTACCACTGTATATATATATATATATATATATATTATTTTTTCAACAAGTCGGCCGTCTCCCACTGAGGCAGGGTGACCCAAAAAGATTTTTTTTTTTTTTTTTTTTAATTTCATCTTTAAGGGGGGCTCCTTGTCGCGGTAAAGAGGCTATTGGTCTGAGGCATTGGACCTCTTGGTCTTCTTCCTCAGACCGAACCTAATTACCACCTAATCTCCCCTTCCCTTTCCCATCTTCCCCATTCTCCCTTTTCCCTTTCCTCCTCATCCCTCCCTTATTCCCTTCCCATTTTTACCCTGTGAGCTTCTCTCCACAGGCATT
Source organism: Cherax destructor (assembly GCA_009830355.1). Classification (NCBI taxonomy): domain Eukaryota; kingdom Metazoa; phylum Arthropoda; class Malacostraca; order Decapoda; family Parastacidae; genus Cherax; species Cherax destructor. Next base: position 41,169 of record WNWK01002880.1, on the reverse strand, counting down.
CTGGTTCCTAGGTAGGGGGAAGGGTACCGTGGTCCATCCCATTCCGTTGAGGTTCTTGGCAGTGGTGTAGTTTGCCATGGAATCTGGATCGCCTGAGGATGTCCCGATCCCTCTCCGGTCTCCCGGGGGGTGGCTTTGGGTGTCTTTCGGGCAATGGGTGTATCTCTGGAGGCCACCTTTCGGATTCCAGGGGTGGTGGCCGAAGGAGGTATGCTTTGTGGCGGGTGTCCGGCCGCCCTCTCTTTTGTCCGCCGAGGTGGCTCAGTGGATGTGAGGTTGCTATCCCAGATTGCTGGTTTACTGGCATGAAGGGTAGGGTATGGCACGGGTTCCATGCAGCATCTGCACTACTTGCGGTGTTGAGGTCCTCTTGGGCGTGGAGGGGGATTTACGCCCCTTTCATTCCTCCTAGGAGCTATTCCTCCACGTTCCCCCCTTTTTTTATTCTTTTTTTTTATTTATTTTTTTTTATTTTTTTTTCTTAAAAACAAAAAGAAAGAAGTAACCTAACTATGGATGCCCTAATCTGTGAACCTACCCCCGGGCCCCTTGATACCGCACCTAGTTCTGACCCTACCTCGTTAATGGACGACTTCGGACAACCCTAATACCCCTGTACCTCTTGCTGGTGCCGGTTCGTCACCTGCTTCAGGTACCAGGGACCCGACTGGCCCTTTCGATACGTCTGACCTTCGCTCTTCTCTGACCTTGATTCCGGCTTCTCCCTCGACGGTGCGGCAATTTTCGAATCGCTCGCCCGTCTCCCATCGGACCACCCCCGGTCCCACACCCAAACGACCAAGACCCACACATGATGATTCGACACTTCCTTCTCGTTCATCTCAGAAACGACCAGCTCGTCAAGCACTACCCTTAAACTCTCTCTTTCAAACTACTCAATGGACAAAGTTTTTTACTCTGCGACCAACTTCTCCTAATACCTATCTTTCAGACCATAGTATTGGTAAGGCTCTGCTACGCCATGTTGGTAAAGACATCTCATTTCACGCTCTCAAGAGCGGCACTCGCATCATCACGGTCCAGAATGCTGGCCAAGCTCGCGATCTTTCTCTTCTTAAAACCATAGATACTGCTCCTGTTACTATTGACAAGCACCATTCCCTCAATTCTTGTTGTGGTTCTGTCATTTTGCCCCACACCATTGTCCAACAGAATTTCCAGACATGTGGTGATGACATTTTAGAGCAGCTTGAGCTCCAAGAACTCCCTATCCTTAAAGTTGACACTTTTGTCCTCCCTGCCAATAAGCGAAGACGTTATCCTTGCAATATAGCTCGTTTAACATTTGACTGCCGTGAACTACCACCTTCGGTTTACATTGCAGGTCAATGTTTACAAGTTCGAAAGGTGACCCCTACACCGCAACAGTGTAGAAACTGCTGGCGTTTTGGTCATCCAGCGAAATATTGCAGGTCCATGGCCGAATGCCCAGTCTGTGGTGCTGACGACCATACCAGTTCTTCTTGTACTCTACCTCCCTCTTGCCTTAACTGTCATGAGGCACATCCATCGTATTCTCGCCATTGTCAGGTTTACCTGAATGAGCGGGAAATCCGTTGTCTCAAAGAGGCGGAAGGCTTCTCATATGCTATGGCCGTCTCTCATCTACGCCTTCAAGGGAGACTTCCCCGCATTTCCTATTCTCGAATTGCTAAACGTCGCCCCACTTCTGGGGTCCCAACTTCCACGGCTTCCTCTGTGGTCGCCTCATCCTCAATCACCCCTGTCTCGAATCCTTTTGATATTCTTGGCTCCGAGGTCCCTACCTCGGCTTCCCATACTGTCCACACTCCTTCCTCTACTCACTCGCACAATTCTGAGTCTACATGTCCTCGTCCTTCACCTAAACCTCAGCGCCCCCTTCTTCTCATAAGCCCGGCAAAAAATCCCTACTGCCAGGTTCTTCGCCTCTGACTAGTTCTATAACGTGTGTGGAGGTTCATCCTCCTCATACACTACCTTCATCCCCTGTCCCCTCCCAAGCCCCTTCGACAGTTTCCTCTTCTATCTCCTCGCCCTCTACTTTAGTACAGTCTATAGACTCCCCGATCGTTGCTCACTCTTCTTCCATTTCTAATGTAGTCCCACATTCTGCATCTTTGACTTCCGAAACACTGGAAGCTAATACAGAATATATTTCTGGACCGATGATGGACACTACTCCACCTGAGGTTCCTCATCTCTCTTCTTCGTCTCAACCCCCCCCTTCCTTCACAACGTCCTCCTCCTCTGATTACAGGTCTTCCACTGCCTGCACACGTGGACTTTTCTAACCCTAGTCCATAGATTCTTCTCACTTCCACTTATATCTTTCTCTCCATAAATCATGGCTTATTTGCAGTGGAATATCCGAGGCCTCAGGGGTAACCGGGGTGAGCTTCAGGTGTTGCTCTCTGTTTTTCCCTGTTGGGGTCTGTTTGCAAGAACCCAAATTACAATCCACTGTTATCAGGCCCTTTTCAGGCTATGATTTGATATATTCATCGGATCCTTTTTCCGATGGAACCTTTAACGAAAGTGCTCTTCTTATACGCACTGGTGTTCCATACCGTCAGCTCTATGTTCCTTCTTCCTTACATTACACCGCAGCCCGTATCCACTTGAATAAGTGGTATACACACTGTTCTTTATATCTCCGTCCTTCGCGGGCATTGCCTATCCCAGATGTTGATTTTCTGGTTTCTTCCTTACCGCCACCCCTTCTATTACTTGGCGATTTTAACGCACACCATTTTCTCTGGGGAGGGTCGCACTGTGACTCCCGTGGCATTCAGTTGGAGGCATTTCTTGCTTCTTTTCCCCTCCATGTTTTAAATATGGGTACTCCTACCCATTTTGATCCTCGAACTCATTCTTTCTCCTGTATCGATCTCTCCATCTGCTCTTCCTCAACAGTCCTTGACTTCACCTGGTCTGTCCTCCCGGACTTACATGACAGCGATCATTCCCAATCATCCTTAAGTCCCCTTTGTTTTCTCCACCTCCTCATTGCCCACGCTGGCAATTTGACCGGGCGAAATGGGACCTTTACACACATCTTACTGCCTTTCATGAGGTTCCTACCTCGTCCTCCATTGATGAGGTTTTACATCTCTTTTTGTCCTCCATCTTCACAGCGGCTTCACATTCTATTCCCCAAACCTCGGGCAAGCATCCTCAGAAGTGCGTGCCTTGGTGTTCTCCTACTTGTGCTCGGGCAGTGCGTTTGAAACGTGCTGCATGGGGCAGGTATCGGTATAACAGAACCACAGAGAGACTCCTTGATTTTAAATAGAAGAGAGCTATTGCTCGCCATGTCATACGTGATGCTAAACGCACTAGCTGGCAAGATTGTTTCTACTGTCACTTCGGCTTCCTCGATGAGTGCAGTCTGGAAGAAAGTGCGGAAATTAAGTGGTAAATTCTCCCGCGACCCGGCTCCTGTTCTTCAGGTTGCTGGTGTCGATATAGCACACCCTCTTGCCGTTGCCACTGAAATTGGTAATCATCTCGTCCGCATTTCTCAGGGGCTCCATCTATGCCCCTCATTCCTTTCTTCTAAGTCTGCCAGCGAGTTCAAGCCCTTAGATTTTTCTTCTCTTAGAGAAGAATCCTATAATGTACCTTTTACCCTTCAAGAACTGGAGGCAACATTCTGCTTGCCGATCATCGGCAGCTGGGCCAGACAGCATACATATTCGTATGCTACAGCATTTACATCAGTCTGCTCTTACTGTCCTCTTACGACTCTTTAATCTCATATGGTCGCAAGGAGTTCTTCCCCAGCTGTGGAAGTCTGCTATTGTTCTCCCTTTTCGAAAACCAGGTACTACAGGACGTGATTCCTCTCACTACCGTCCCATCGCTCTTACCAGTGCAGTTTGCAAGGTGATGGAATGTCTAGTTAATAGACGTTTGATGTGGTATTTAGAGACGGACAATAGTCTCTCCCCTAGTCAATATGGCTTCTGTAAGGGCCGTTCTGCCATTGACCCCTTGCTGCGCTTGGATACGTATATTCGTAATGCCTTTGCGAATAACCATTCGGGTATCGCTATCTTTTTCGACCTTGAGAAGGCTTATGACACAACTTGGAGATATAATATCTTGGCCCAGGCCCACTCCTTAGGCCTCCGAGGCAACCTTCCATTCTTTCTTAAGGCCTTCTTAACTGACAGACATTTCCGGGTCCGGGTTAGTAATGAACTCTCCCCGGAATTTGTCCAAGCTGAAGGTGTCCCCCAGGGGTGTGTTCTGAGCACAACACTCTTTCTCCTTGCTATAAATAATCTGGCATCTGTTCTCCCATCCAATATTTGGTCATCGCTTTATGTTGATGACTTTGCTATAGCTTGTGCGGGCACTGACTGTCACCTCATTGCAGTTTCCCTCCAGCATGCCGTCAACCGTGTTTCCGATTGTGCCACCACTCACGGGTTTAAATTTTCTAGTAGCAAAACTCACCAAATTACGTTGACTAGACATTCAGTGGTCTCTGATTATCCATTGTACCTATACGGCTTGCGTATCCCAGAACGTGATAGTCAGGTTTCTCGGCCTCCTGTTTGACCATCGATTGTCCTGGAAACCTCACATTACCTCTCTGAAGGCAACTTGTCATAGCTGGCTGAACCTCCTTAAAACCCTATCACATCTTTCATGGGGGCTGATCGTAGAACTCTCCTTCGCCTGCATTCAGCCCTAATTTTATCGAAACTCGATTATGGTGACCAGATATATTCGGCGGCCTCCCCTGCTACTCTTTCCAGCCTTAATCCCATCCATCACCAGGGATTGCGTTTATGCCTTGGTGCTTTTCGTTCTTCCCCGGTTGAGAGCCTCTATGTACTAGAAGCGAACATTCCATCCTTGTCCGATCGTCGTGATGCACATTGCCTTTGCTATTATGTTCGCTATCATGACCTCCGCAATCCTTCCATGTATAGGATTGTCACCGATGTTAAGAGACGCTTTTTATTTGTTCGTCGACCCTGTTTACTTTGTCCCTTTTCTCTTCGTCTACATTCGCTCTTGTCTTCCCTTCAGCTACCACCTTTCTATGTTCATGTGGCATCTCCCTTTCCCCTACCCCCTTGGGAAGTTCCTGCTGTCCATGTTTGTCCTTTTCCTCTGCCTTGCATGAAAGCCCAACTACCTACAGCGGCTTCTCGCTCTTTTTCTAGACCACTTCCGCTCTCATTCCCATGCCATTGCAGTGTACACCAATGGTCCTAAGTCATCTGATGGCGTCGAATTCGCAGCAGTGTTTCCGGACAGCGTAGTGCGAGGGCATCTATTATCCTTGGCTAGCATATTTACGGCTGAATTGTATGCCATTCTTGTGGCACTTATCCGTATTGCATCTATGCCTATGTCACCATTTGTGGTCGTTTCAGACTCCCTTAGTGCTTTGCAGGCTATCCGAAAATTTGATACACCTCACCCCCTAGTTCTTCGTATCCAACTTTGGTTACGCCGTATCTCTAGCAAACACAAAGATATTGTTTTTTGTTGGGTCCCTGGTCATGTTGATGTACAGGGCAATGAACAGGCAGACACTGCTGCGCGGTCAGCAGTACATGACCTTCCAGTTTCATATAGAGGTGTTCCATTCACGGACTATTTTGCTGTCATTGCTACCCACCTTCGCACCCATTGGCAACAACGTTGGTCTGACCTGCTAAATAATAAACTTCATTCTATTAAACCAAGTATAGGTTTCTGGCCTTGTCACAAATGTCGAGGTTAGGTGACTACTCTCTCCCGTCTTCGCATCAGCCGCCACACTTCTTACTCACAGGTATCTCATGGAGAGGCTCCCTGTCCCTCTCTGTGAGCATTGTCAGGTTCCAGTATCTGTTCGCCATATTATGTTGGACTGCCCACTCTATCAGCGAGCATGCAGAATTTACCTCCAACGTCGTCTTCGCTCTGCTGCCCTTTCTTTACCTTCCCTTCTTGCTGATGGGCCATCCTTTAAACCTGACTCTCTCATTGACTTTTTGACAGCAACTGACTTACTACACAAACTCTGAAGATTATGCCTCTAGCACTCCCCTCAGTCCCTTCTACCTCAATCTCTTGCTACCCTTTATCCCTGCACTGTCCACTGCCCTGCTGCACTCCATACCCTACTAATCATCCCTCTCCCTCTTACAACCCATTCTCCTTGCATCCTGCCCTGCCCTGCTGTGCTGTATGACCCCTGTGGTTTAGCACTTCTTTTGATTATAATAATAATAAATTGTTAATATTTTTGGGGCTGGAACGGATTAATTGGATTTACATTACAGGTTGGCCATCACTAATCCGGCATCATTGGGACCTGTAGTGTGCCGGATTAGTGATGGCCGACCTGTATTTCTTATGGGAAATAATATCAAAAAATACATTTTATAGAGAATAACTGGTTTTACATGCAAGCTGGGGCATTCGAAAACCGAGGTTCCACTGTATTTCATTTCCAGACAAAAATAGTGTCAACAGCAAATTATGGTTTGAGGTATTGTTTCACTTCATATATCACTGATGTAAGGGAAGTAGGACAGCATTCGAGGTCCTCGAGACCTTGATTGATGCCTTGGTGGGTGACAATATTTGTTGAAAATCAAAGAGTTGATGTAGTTTCATTTATGATTACTTGCTGGTACCCATTACATTGATAGTATATATTTGATAAAATGAATGATCAAAGTCTTAAATTAATGCCTCAGTTTTAAGTAGTTTCTTGTGATCTTGTGTTAGACTATTTGCAGGTAAATATTTTGGTGGAATTTGTTCCTGTATAACGTTGTATAGATTGTCTAGCATTTTTTATTTTATCAGTTTTGTGTTCGTTTGGTGTCTGTATCCATATTGTTATGGGGTTAGAATTTTATGCTCGGGTATGAATATTTGTTTATATGCTTTTTTTTTTTTTTTTTTTTTTTTTTTTTTTTTTGCAGTATTTGCAGCTTAAAAATTGGTCTGTAGTTTTATTTGTTTGTTCAAGAGCAACCTGTTAGTATTTAAATTAGTAAATAGGTTTTATATTCCCTTATCACCCAGTTAATCATGTTTCCCTGGTGTGCACCTTAGCTGTCTCTCCAATGATGTAGACTCCAAGTCCACTTACCTGCCTAATTTGTTTTGTACAGACTCGCATCAACATGGATATTGTTATCTGATTGTGACCATTCTATTTGCACCATATTGTAGGATAGTAAAAAAAAAAAATGACCTATGCTTGCGAGGAAAAGCTTGTTTAATGTGCTTAGCTGAAACAACAGTGAAATTAAGTGGGAACGTGAACTACAAGGATACAAGTTTGACAAATCACTGGTTTATAAACACTTAGATGATTTCCTCCACAAATTTTAATATGTCAGCTCGGAGTGGTTGATAAACCCCTAGTGTTTCCTGCTGTATAGCTTATCTTCTAATCAATAATTAAAGTGAATCCACCAGAATTAACAGCAAATTTGCAGTTAACTACCCTACAAGAGGCTGACTCTTTTTACCAATTTTGAGCAGCTTTTTGCATAAATATATAGTTCAAATCGATGAATAAGCAAATTGAACTTAAAAACCAGCATACCTCATCAGTTGAGATTACAGCACCACAAATTCAGAATACACACGACATTTCGGTAATTTCAGTATTCATGAACATTCATTAAGGCTACCAGCCATTGATTTCAATCCAGGAAATTTCTAATACAAACTGGGCTTCTTAAAACCTTATGAATTAATAAATATCCAGCGAAATAATATTTACCTGCAGTATTTGATCCAGTTACAAGAGTAGGTTGATAATCTGCACTGCTCTAGTCCCTACGCTGTGAATGGGCTGTTTGCCTTGACTTGGGGCCTAGTCCATGCAAAAAATGTGATCCATTTTTCCTTTGAGAATATGCTTATGAGATGAATGGAAAGCTTTTATTATGAGTATGATCTTTTTAGTCTCATTTCATTCAGTCTATGTTCCAACATGAAAAATGTTGCCAGGTACCTTTTGTTAAAGCAGTAAAATTTCTTATTAATGCTTCGCTTTGATTCTCTTGCCTGTGTGAATGAGTTGAAGCCCATGTGCACTTCATCTGGCTTAATGAAAATTTGTTACTCAATATGTGATAACTCAAGGTAAAGTTCTGGGCAAAGTGTAGTTGTATTTAGCATTATCTTCCCATAAGCTTCATGTATATGCTGTCATTTACACTTTTTTCTCACATGGATGAATTAGGAGTGAATAAAAATTTTGCTGTAATAAAGTATCCCTAATCTTTAAGGTCAACTTTATGCTAGCTCTGCATTCAGTAGATATTTGTTACAGGTATATTACTTTTGAATTACAAGATTGTAATTTATATTTTTAGTAATTCCAGTATACTTCACTTTTGTCCCATGGATTCAACAAGCTTCATAGTTTTTGTTTGTGTAGATTTATTTAACATAATTGTTAAGGTTCTCAAAGTTAGTAGTAGTCCTGTATAAATGGAATTAAGTGCAGTACCACGTTAAATAGTTTGAAGACACTTTATATGCTTAATATACGAGTCTTGCTTCCTTAATTCTAAAAGAATTGTGTGTATATCATTTATTACTACGAGTTGAGTTCTCCCAATGGAAAGTGCCTGCTGTGTGTTAAAAAATACAGTATATTAAAATCCCATTAGTTTTATTTTGTAAGCTCAGCTTTGTTGGTTCTTCAAGAAGCAGCAAAATGGCTAGCATATTTCCTTCTTTTTGGGTCACCCTGCCTCGGTGGGAGACGGCCGACTTGTTGAAAAAAAAAAATATTAGAGTGTAATAAAAGCAATCCTAGAGTCAGTAATAAAGCAAGTTTTCCTTAATATATATTAGCACAGGTATTTATTTTATAGAGATTAGGATTAGTTAAAATGTAAGGACTAGTGCAAACCTTGCACTTGTAGGCTTACTTTTAAAGTGTTTTTAACATGATTAGGAAAGTTAAGGATTACTGTTAGAACTGTTGAGGTTTTGCACATGACATCACAGGTTACACAGCTGATGTATTGAATGTGAAGCTGCGCTGCCAACTACAAACATACCATACATACAAGTGAGGTTTCTCACCTTTCTGAGCCTCTGCAAGGGTTATTGACTCGTGTTGTTCAAAAACAGAATTTCTGCCTTGGGACAAAGACTAGGAGTCAACAAACATTCCCTTCAAGGGATGTGCCTTGATGCTGGTGACTGGCTTTTGGTTCAAGGATTTGGAGCTGCTCTTTCTTTGGGCCAAACCTGATTACCTCCTATTTCCTAGGTGCTGTGCGACCTATATGGGTTTAGTGCTTCCCCATGAATATATATTATGTAAGTGAAACCTAAATGAACACTATTGGCATTATTCAGCACTGTATAACCCAACTGGATTATATGCAGGGTTACTAAAAGTATTATTCAGAGAGTTGAATAGGGGTGGTTATGGTGGTTCAGACATTTAGAGAGGATGGAACAAAATATTGACTTGGAGGGTGTATAAATCTGTAGTGGAAGGAAGGTGGGTAGGGGTCATCCTAGGAAAGGCTGTAGGGAGGGGGTAAAGGTGGTTTTGTGAGCGAGAGGCTCGACTTCCAGCAAGCGTGCATTGAGTGTGTGAGATAGGAGCAAGTGGAGGCAAATGGTTTTCTTGACGTGACATGCTGTTGGAGTGTGAGCACAGTAACATTTATGAAGGGATTCAGGAAAACCAGTTAGTCAGCATTGTCCTGGTGTTGGAAAGTACAGTGCCTGCACTCAGGAGGGGTGGAAATATGTTGAAGTTTTTTAATCGTAGTGTCTGCACTTTTCTGACAAGGCAGTGATGGAGTGAGTGATGATGAAAGTGTTTCTTCTTTTCGGATCACCCTGTCTTGGTGAGAAACGACCGGTGTGTTAAAAAAAAAAAATACTGTTGGGGAATGAGAAACACTTGGACTTGATATATGAAAGGGCGTGTACCTCCAATTCCTTGGATCCCTACCTTTGGGATGTTGGAGAAAATGAGAAGTTAGTATTTAGGAATGGTCCATATTGTCATGATAACATTCACGTTTTCTTAAGTAATTATTTTTTCTTCGCAGCATCACAAGTTGGTATAAGTGTTAGTTTAGGTAGGATATATTGGGCATCAAACCTTCAAATCACTTGATGGATGGATAATTATTTATAGGTTATACACTTGTGGGTACTTTGTAAATGTGCATAATTATGAGATGGCATGTTACAGCTGGAGGTACCGTAGTTAGACTATATCAACAGTTCATGGAAAAATATGTATATAGCAAAAGCAGACTTTTTATTAAATACATTGTTTCACCAGCAAGAGGCTTTAGGAAGTACTTACTGAAGTCTCTTGTAAGTGAACCTTTGTATTTCTGTTTATGCTATTTTTTTTTTTTTTCACCAGTCCCAGGTCCTTGCCACTTGCATAGACTTCTTACCCAGTCCCAAATAAAATACTGGTTTGTATTAAGGCTTTAGTTGGCTTTCACATCCTTTCTATTTTAGAGAGATTATTCACAGCTTGCCAATACATGTGTGTGCAGAGTCACATCCAATATGGCTGAATAGTGTAAATTGGCTTAGTTATGTGACTGCAAAATCTCAATAACCACTGGGTGTGTACCACACTTATAAAATGAAAGCTAGTTGAATGATGGAGCATTTTCATGATGTTGAAGCTAAATAAGCTATCACAAGAAACTAGAACTAAAACATGAGAAACCAATCGGTGAAGATTGAATTCTTGTGTTGTAGGAAGACGGGAAAGGCAGCAAGGAGCTGAAGAGGCTGCAGTTTTATGGTGCTGGGCCTAAGATGGCTGGCTTTGACAAGGCCTCACCAGAGGATACAGGAAAGACTCGTGGCAAGAAAGTTGATTATTCTGATCAGGACCCGGTAAGCTACATATAAGGTTTATCTTCCCTTACATTGTCAGAAACATTAGCTTTATATAATACACATCTGATCGTGGTACTTTTAGGAAGCCTTAGTTTAACCAGTTTTCCTTCATTAAGCTGAGTTTTTTGTTCATTTTAAACCCTTACATGCAAAAAGGTTATAAACATCACACCAGTGGTTGAAAGATTTCATACCTCAGATTAAGAGGTTTGAAATTTAAGCTTGTAAAAATGATTAGTAGTCCCTTGTTTGTTGCAAGTATTGTCTCTTAAGTTGCTCATCTGTAGTTGCTTCTTTTGGATTTGACAGGTTCTTGTCTCATGAAAATGTGTTTTTTGTTTCCCATCCCAAGCATGTTAAAATGTGTAGGATTGTTCTTTTGTTTCTTGGTTTCTAAAGATCTTCACACATTGACTTTTAGACACTAAACACATTAAATCTTTCCATTTGTTATAAAGTGTACATTTGTTTTTGTTACTTTTTTTCCTTTGAGAGTGGATGGTCATGAAATTGTAAAATTATACAAAAGCAATAATTAATTGCATAAGTGTTTTTGGCTCTTTAAGATGTGCTGTAATGCTGAAGACAGATGTTATGAGAGTAGTTATGAAATAATGTAGCATTATTCTTAAAAAGCCAACTTAATTTTTTTTTTTTAACTAGGTACTATTATATTTTCCTTTTCTAAATAATTGATCTAGGTATGGTTCTTAGGAATAATTTCCTCTTCTTGGTTGTATGAAAAGAAAAATCTTGAATATAAATAAAGCAAAATTATAAATGTACATTACATATGAATAATGGCATTGTGGGTGGTACATGCCATGGGAGTGAGTGGTGTGAGTTTGATCATCATTTTGCCTGGAATGTTTCAGGCAAGGTTTCCTTTCATGACTTTACCTTGTGCATCTCTACTAACTGCAAACCTAGATGAAAACTAATTGGAATGTTTTCTGGGAACAAAATTGACATTGATACGTTTTTTTTTTTTTTTTTAACTGTGAGGAGGGGAAAATATGAGATGATGAACTCCTGTAGCTTTTGTGAAACATGAATAGAATTTGAGAATGAATGATGAACTGTCATGTAGTGAAGAATGAGTGTTGCCCGAGTTCCTTAAAAGATGGAATGCTCATTGGCATCATTCAAGTGCTCTCATTGTTAAAAACTTTTCCTTCCTTCAGGAAAAAGGGAAGCTCGCTTTTCCACTGAAATGCTTCCATGGGAAACTGAAGCCAACTAATATACATGAAAATTGTTTTATATTTCACATATTTTCCATGTTAATGCTCTTAATACTAGTGTTGTTATTTCTGTAGCTGGCAAAATACATCTGCCTAAATTGTGGTCGTGGGGATGCAGAAGACCAAATGTTACTCTGTGATGGCTGTGATGACTCGTATCACATCTTCTGCCTAGTGCCACCTCTTCTTGATATCCCTAAAGGTAAGTGTGGACATCTCATTAAATATGGATCCTATTTTTATTAGCTATTCCTAGTGACAGTGCCAAGGGATGGCTTGGGGGGGGGCTTCAGCCCTTTTCCCTAAAGCCACCACAAACAAAAATATAAATTTATCTGTATAAGCTGGTGTGCATCTGTGTGACTATATGCCAGTTAATTCTGCAGCAAGTCAACATAGATTTTTCCTGCCTGTGACTGACAAAAACTTAAGGACCAGTTTTAGTGATAAAAGAACATGTGATGTTGCAGTTACGAATGTTTGTAAATCAGAAGAGAGTCAGGAGTCAGAACATTGAAGGTATCATTGATATTTTTCATTTGAATTATAATAGAAGAAACACACTGCTATAACTTTTCAGCTACCATAAGCCGTTCATTTAAGAGTGGAGTAAATATATTATGTTCTTCCTATATATTATTGCATTAATAAGGTCACCTGGTTAACTGGACTTGAGTCCTGGATGTAGAAAGTACAGGGCCTGCACTTTGAAGGAGGGACAGGGATATGGCAGTTTGAAAGGGCATTTGAGTTTCAAGACAAATCGCTAGTCCTCCTTCCAACCAGATTTCTCCCTTCCCGAAGACCCCTCCTTCAGACATTTTGAAGTAGCCTTTGACTATTCCTTTTGTAATTTTGCATTTGATTCTTTATCTCCATCTTGTGTAGCTTTTTCTGAATAATTAAAACTAAGCTTTTTCCACTATTTGAATGTATATTATGACCTATTTGTAACTACAGCATCAGCTATGATTGCAGTGTCCCTTCTGTTTTTAATTTACTGTCATATCTGTTTAATCTTTCAACAAACCAGCCGTATCCCACCGAGGCAGGGTGGCCCAAAAAGAAAAGAAAATTATCTTTTTAACTTTAGTAATGTATACAGGAGAAGGGGTTACTAGCCCCTTGCTCCCGGCATGTTAGTTGCTTCTCACAACATGAATTGCTTACGAAGGAAGAATTCTGTTCACCTTCCCCATGGACATAGGGAATAAACAAGAACAAGGACTAGTAAGAAAATAGAAGAAAACTCAGTAGGGTGTGTGTGTATATACTTGTACATGCATGTGTAATGTGACCTAAGTGTAAGTAGAAGTAGCAAGACATACCTGAAATCTTGCATGTTTGAGACAGAAAAAAGACACCAGCAATGCTACCATCATGTAAAACAATTACAGGTTTCCGTTTTACACTTGCTAGGCAGGACAGTAGTACCTCCCTGGGTGGTTGTTGTCCCACCTGCAAATGGATCTAATTTCAGTGTTCAGTAATAGATGTGTCCAAACAATGGCTTGGCCACATGTCTTGTACTGTATGTGGCAACCATGATGAACAAATAGCCATTAATAAGTTGAATATTCTTCAGACAAATGTTTTATAAAATCAGTTACCACTGAGAAGTGAAATTATGCTAATTTTTATTTTGTAATGGTCTAAAATGTAGACAAATTGATGAATTAGACACTTGGAACATCTAGGTCTCTCTGGGTATCTGAGGGACTGATTAACTTGTCTTCTACTGTCTTTTGTATACAATTTTGTAAGGCTGAGGGACTTATTACCTTCTCTAATACAGTGTTCAGTTTCTTCCTGTATTGTAGTGATAAAGCCAATGGATGGTGAAACATCTACAAAACAAAGATATCTAGATGTGTGTGTGTGTTGGGGGAAGGGGGTAAATCATCATCATGCTAATTTTTGTTAGCCAAAAAGTGGTAATGAAGTATCAATTGTATCAATACTGAATTTACAGAATATTATACCATGTGTGATAACAGCAAATTCTTGTTTACTTGCTTCAGTATAGTACATAATCAAATTCTGTAAGCACAATTACTTTAATTTTGCAGGTGATTGGCGGTGTCCAAAGTGTGTTGCAGTTGAAGTAAGTAAACCAGTGGAGGCATTTGGATTTGAGCAAGCCCAAAAAGAATACACTTTACAGTCCTTTGGGGAAATGGCAGACAAGTTCAAACAAGATTACTTCAATATGCCAGTCCACGTAAGTGGTTTCTTAAGAAATTGAACACTGGGTGCATTTTTTTTTAGCTTTACTAAAGGATCAGTATTTTTTTTTTTGGGAAGGGGGGTGATGCTATATTATTTTGTTGAATTTTACCCATAAACCTTCTTACTAAGTTATAAGTTTATGCTCTCCCACTATTCGTTATCTTTTCTCCTAACTTTCATATTACTTCATCAGTCATTTATGGATTTCCTTTTTTTTTTTCTATGCTTCCTCTTCATTCAGAATTTCTGTAGCTGTTTCCTCTTCTGCTAAATCTGCTTCATCACAACTGCTGCTGCTAAATCTACTTCGTCTTCATACATAACTGCTGCTGCTTCTGATTTCTTTATTCTTGTATTTGCTCACTTCCCTGATACATAATAATAATAATATGCCGGGAACAATGGGCTAGTAACCCCTTTTCCTGTATAGCTTACTAAAAAGAAAATTCAAAAAATATATATATTGATAAAACCAGTTAATTGATTTAGTTGGACTTGAGTCCTGGAAATGGGAAGTACAATGCCTGCACTTTAAAGGAGGGGTCTGGGATGGTGACAGCTGGGAGGGACTATTCTCAGCTGTCGTATCTGAGTGCCTCTGCAAAGACAGTGATTATGTATGAGTGTGGTGAAAGTGTTGAATGATGCTGAAAGTATTTTCTTTTTGGGGATTTTCTTTCCTTTTGGGTCACCCTGCCTCGGTGGGAGACGGCCGACTTGTTGAAAAAAAATATATATTTTTTATTTCATTGCATGTTTACATCGAGATTTTGTAATTACAATATAGAATTGAAGTGCAAAGAGAGTCACTATCATGCCATGGCATTATGGGCAGACTTAATCACGACTTATAGACTTATAAGAGATTATCATGTGTGTAACTTTAAACTCCTCCTGCCAAATTATTTTATGTTCTAGTCAGCTAAATTTGAATAATTTACTTAGCTGGAAACTTAGCGTAAAATAAAAGTTCTGTAAATACGTAGGAAAATCTAGAGTGTCCTTCTATAGAATGAGCACAACATGATTTTTGTCATATTTAATATTAATCATTGTAATGTACTTAAGTATGTAACCTCTCTTGATTGTGAAATGGACCTATAGAATTCCTTATTAAATTAATATTGATATTTAAATACTAACCATGCATGTCATTAGAGGTGACTAAAATTTTGGTAGCAAGGGGCTAGTAACCCCTTCTCCTGTTTAAATTACTGAATTTAAAGAGAAGAAAAACTTTTGATTCTTCTTTTTCAGGTCACCCTACCTTGGTGGGAGATGGCCAATGTACTAAAAAAAAAATTAATCTCTAACTGCTGTAAAAGGGTGCAGGTTGACTATGATTAATTTAGTTAAGACTAATTTTACATTGCTAAATCTTCACTGTATTAATCCCCTTTTCTCTTCCCTTAGTTAATACCTACAGAAATGGCAGAGCGGGAGTTTTGGCGCATTGTTTCTTCAATAGATGAGGATGTGACTGTAGAGTACGGTGCAGATCTCCACACAATGGATCATGGCTCTGGGTTCCCCACAAAGAGTTCAAAGAACTTGATGCCAGCTGATCAGGTAATTTATAATTGTCTGAGAATAATCTTCTGTATTAAATAATTAATGGGAAAGAATATAAAATCACCATATTGTGGATGAAACTGTTCACAAATTACCTGTACACATAAGGAAAAAATTGAAGTTTCGATCTGTCCTGGACCATTTTCAGGTGATATTGGTCAAGGATGGACTGAAATGTCATCATAAGGTTCCTAAGTGCAGAATATTTATGAATGATCAGATTTGAGGGATATGCAAGTGATCCTTGAACAACACAGGTTTGAACTGCACAAGTCTACTTATACGTGGATTTTTTCAATAAATATGTATTGGAAATTTTTTGGAGATTTGCAACCAATAAAATTAAGAAAAAGCTAGGCATGTCATGAATACATAAAATATATGTAGATATTAGTCTATTTTATTATTTATTATAAAAAATATACACATCTATTATAAAAAGTTAAAAATTTATAAAATCTTACGCACAAACAATTACAGATCGTACATGTTCCATTTGCAGTTGAGCAAAATGTAAACAAACATAAAGATGCAATAATGTAATGTTATCCATGGAGGCAAAGAAGGGAATGTACGAGAGTATAGTGGTACTAACACTCGTATGGGTGTGAAGCATGGGTTGTGAATGCTGCAGCGAGGAGGAGGCTGGAGGCAGTGGAGATATCGTGTCTAATGGCAATGTGTGGTGTAAATATTATGCAGAGAATTTGTAGTGTGAAAATTAGGAGGTGTGGAGTTACAAAAAAAGTATTATTCAAAGGACTGAAGAAGGGTTGTTGAGGTGGTTTGGTCATTTAGAGAGGGTGGAGCAAAATAGAATGACTTGGAGGGTGTATAAATCCGTAGTGGAGGGGAGGAGGGGTAGGGGTTGTCCAAGGAAAGGATGGAGGGAGGGGGTAAAAGAGGTTTTGTGTGCAAGGGGCCTGGAGATGCAGCAGGCATGTGTGAGTGAATGGAGACAAATGGTTTTTGGACCTGACGTGCTGGAGTATGAGCAGGGTAATACTTTGTGAAGGGAGTCAGGGAAACCAGTTAGCCAGACTTGAGCCCTAGAGGTGGGTAGTACAATGCCTGCACTTTAAAGGAGGGGTTTGGGATGTTGGCTGTTTGGAGTGACATCTAAACTGTTATATCTGGGCATCTCTGCAAAGATGGTGATTGTGTGAATGATAGTGAAAGTGTTTCTTTCTCTTTATGGGTCACCCTGCCTCGGTGGGAGACAGCCAGCGTGTTGAAAAAAAAAATTCTTGCATTTGTTGTTTTATAGCTTACTCAGACAAATAAGTTGAACTGCTCTAAAAATGAATTGTTTCAAAAATTTTCTTTAGAGCCCTGATAAATATATTTTTTATGAATTAATATGGGAGATGGCCAGTGTTAAAAAAAAAAGTTAATATGGTCTACAAATTTTTACAAGTACTTTTGCTCCAAAACTGACTAAGCAACCTAGCCTAATCATTCTCAAATTAATTAAAATTAACCCTTTCTGTCTATCTTAGGCCTGCCTAAATTTAGCTACATTAGCAGATTGGTAGACAACAGCCATCTAGGGTAGACCCATTTCATATTGAAGATTTCCTCATCAGTTGAGACAATTTAGTTTCTCCTCACAGCAATCCCTACCTTGGCCTGACTTGCATTTCCTAGTAGCTTGTTCACTGTTTGCTGAAGGGTAGCTCCTTTTTGGTGGTTGATTCCAACAAACCTTCAAGAATAGGATTCTAAGAACTTTTTTTATTCCCATGCACTGTCTGGTAATGTATGCCTTATTATTAATTTATGGGAGGTGCTCTAAGCATGTCAAATTTTATGGAGTGGGTGTCTTCAAATCATGTTTCATATGAACTGGAAGGGGTTAAAGGCCAGTCACATTGCATTTACCAGTGAGATTTTCCTGTTAGTAAACCTAACACTTTCACCATTCTGGCTTTGACATCATTCTCTTTAGAGATCACATTGAAGGGAATACTACTGTAATGACCTTTGAGAAAGCAAACCTACAATCTTTACCATTTCATATTCTGAGAGTTAGTTTCTTTACCAGAGGTTTTGTTGCATCATTTTCCATTGTCACACATGGGAACTTCATATGGAAGTTTCCAGTTTTTAGCCGAGTGTTGAAATAATCTGGACATTGATAACAAAAAAAGGCACAATACCGTGACTGGAACAATACACATACAACCCGCACATATAAAAAGAGAAGAGCTTACGACTTTGTAAATGGTCCAAGTCGGACCGAAACGTCGTCGTAAGCTCCTCTTTTTATATGTGCGGGTTGTGTGTGTACTGGACATTGATAATTAAACATAGCCCTTTCTGGAACAGTTCATATTATCTTCAGATTTCCTAGTTTGAAGTTTTTGTCTATTCTTTTCAGTAATGCAAATATATTATAGTCTGACTCAGTCCACATTTTGGAGTCCAGTTCTGAGAACAGAATAACCTTATTTCACACAGCGCTGTGTTACGAAATCCCTTGTTCAGTTTTGGCCTACGTGTTAGGTTTAGTTTCCTACCATCATCAAACCCTAAATTAGTACCAACATGTATAAGTAAAGGGTTCCTGTGGAACCCTCTACTTACACATTAGCACTGTGGTAACATTACACTACTCTTTTCCAGTACTTCACTACTGAATAGTATTGCTCTCTGTTTATTTTGTTGAAGGTCATTTTCATGGTTCTTTCAAAACCATTCCTAATTTTTGTTTGTTTATGAATTTAAGTAGCCTTCATTTTGTGTAGGATTGTTTTTGTCCCATAAATACATTATATTTATTTGCTTAATTTTTTTGTCAGGAATATGCAGTTAGTGGCTGGAACCTGAACAACTTGCCAGTATTGGAGGGGTCTGTCCTTGGGCACATAAACTGTGACATCTCTGGTATGAAAGTCCCCTGGATGTATGTTGGAATGTGCTTCTCAACTTTCTGTTGGCATAATGAAGATCACTGGAGTTACTCTATCAATTATTTGCACTGGTAAGTTGATTAGTGGTTTCAAAGATTATCCTGTTTTTGCTCATTTTAATTAGTTTGCTTTATTGCAGATACCAGTTTGTCTAGTGTCTTGATACTGTTTCCACTTTTTACACAATTCTTCGTACTACTCACACTATATACATGCTTTATGATTATTAACTGAATGGCCTATTTTTTTTTTTTAGCACACCAGCCATGTCCCAACGAGGCATGATGACTCCCCCCCCCCCCCAAAAAAAAAAAATGCCCTCACCGTCATTCACTCTTATCACTTGTCTTCCCAGAGGTGCATTGATACTACAGTTTAGATGCCCCTCCAAACTTCAAATATCCCCACCCCTCCAGAGTGCAGGCACTGTACTTCCCACCTCCGAGACTCGAGTCCAACTAACCGGTTTCTCTGAATCATTTCGCAAATGTTAACTAGCTCACATTTCCACTCCTATTTAACATGCTCACATACTCCTGCTGGATGTCCAAGAGACTAATGCACAAAGCTTTATTTACCCCCTCCCTCCAACCTTTCTTAGGGTGATCCCTACCCTGCCTTCACTCCACTACATTATTACATGCCCTCCAAGTCATCCTATTTTGCTCCATCCTCTCTAAATGTCCAAACCACCTCAACAGCTTCTCTTCAGCCCTCTAGATAAAGCTTTTAATAACCAGCTTCTTAATCTCCAAGCTATGAATTCTCTGCATAATATATACACCATACATTTCCCTCAGACACATCTCCACTGCCTCCAGCCTCCTCTTTGTTGTAACATTTCACAACTTATACTTCACACCCATAAAAAGAGTGCTAGTACATTATAAAACATTTAGAGGGGCATCTGAACTGTGGTATCAGTATATCTCTGGCAAGACAGTGATAGAGTGAATGATCGTGAGGGTGTTTTCTCTTTTGGGTCACCCTGCCTTGGTGAGAGATGACTTGTGTGTGTGTGTAAAGAAAAAAATTAAGCCACTCGGTTAATAATCCATATCTTGGTGAGGCTCATAATCATAATTTTTGTATTAGTTTCACCATATAATCTTTCTTGATAAATTTTCTTGCATTATTTGCATGTAACTGGCTCACCTTGCTATATTGATTTAGTTTGTGTGGTAAAACTAAATAACCTGTCACATTCACAGGGGAGAGCCCAAGACTTGGTATGGAGTGCCAGGAGCACAAGCTGAGCTCTTCGAGTCTGCCATGAAAAAAGCTGCACCAGAGTTGTTCCAGGCACAACCAGATCTGCTTCATCAGCTAGTCACTATTATGAACCCAAATATTTTAATGAAAGCAGGTTAGTGCACAATGATTGTCAAAGTTTTTGTTTTAATATTCTTTGCCTTCGATATTATCCCTACTTTAGTATTTTTCACTTCTTCTTTCAACAAACCGCCCGTATCCCACCGAGGCAGGGTTGCCCAAAAAGAAAAACGAAAGTTTCTCTTTTTTTTTTTTTTTTTCTCTTCCAACACATCGACCGTCTCCCACATTGCTCCCCTATCCACTCTATCATATACCTTTTCTAAATCCATAAATGCAATGAAAGCTTCCCTACCTTTATCTAAATACTGTTCACATATACGGTGGACCCTCGATTTTCGTTCACCTCCAAACTCGAACAATTATGTAAGTGTATCTTTGTAAGTATATTTTTGGGGTTCTGAAATGACTAATCTAACTTACATTTGTACTTATGGGAACAAATTCGTTTGGTAACGGCACTTGAACAGCATTCTGGAAAGAATTTTCAACGAAAACCGAGGGTCCACTGTATGCTTCAATGTAAACACTTGATCTACACATCCCCTACAAACTCTAAAGCCTCCTTGCTCATCTGCAATCCTACTCTCCGTCTTACTTCTAATTCTTTCAATAATAACCCTTCCGTACACTTTACTTTTTTTTTTTTTTTTTGCAACAAGTCAGCTGTCTCCCACCGAGGCAGGGTGAACCAAAAAGAAGGAAAATCCCCAAAAAGAAAATACTTTCATCATCATTCAACACTTTCACCTCACTCATACATAATCACTGTCTTTGCAGATGCGCTTAGATACGATAGCTGAAAATAAGTCCCTCCCAACTGTCACTATCCTAGACCCCTCCTTTAAAGTGCAGGCATTGTACTTCCCATTTCCAGGACTCAAGTCCAACTAAATCAATTAACTGGTTTCCCCGAATCCCTTCACAAAATATTACCCTGCTCACACTCCAACAGCTCGTCAGGTCCCAAAAACCTTACCTGGTATACTCAGTAAACTTCTTTTCTTTCTTTCAACACTTCGGCCATTTCCCACCAAGGCAGGGTGGCCCAAAAGGAAAAACGAAAGTTTCTCCTTTTACATTTAGTAATACAGTGGTACCTCGAGTTACGATATTTTTTCGTTCGAGAATGCTGTTCAAGTGCCATTACCAAACGAATTTATCCCCATAAGGAATAATGTAAAATAGACTAGTCCTTTTGGACCCCCAAAAATATACTTACAAAAGCATTTAAAAAAATAAACTTACATAAAAGGGCGATTTTGGGGACCATCGTAACTCGAGGTACCACTGTATATCAGGAGAAGGGGTTACTAGCCCCCCATGCATGGCTTATGGAGGAAGAATTCTGTTCCACTTCCCCATGGACAGAGGAAATAAGAACAAGAACTAGTAAGAAAATAGAAGAAAACCCAGAGGGGTGTGTATATATATTTAGATAAAGGTAGAGAAGTTTTCATTGCATTTATGGATTTAGAAAAGGCATATGATAGAGTGGATAGGGGAGCAATGTGGCAAATGTTGCAAGTGTATGGAATAGGTAGTAAGTTACTGAATGAAGGCTGTAAAGAGTTTTTATGAGGATAGTGAGGCTCAGGTTAGGGTGTGTAGGAGAGAGGGAGATTACTTCCCGGTAAAAGTAGGTCTTAGACAGGGATGTGTAATGTCACCATGGTTGTTTAATATATTTATAGATGGGGTTGTAAAAGAAGTAAATGCTAGGATGTTGGGGAGAGGGGTGGGATTAAATTTTGGGGAATTAAATGCAAAATGGGAGTTGGCACAGTTACTTTTTGCTGATGATACTGTGCTTATGGGAGATTCTAAAGAAAAGTTGCAAAGGTTAGTGGACGAGTTTGGGAGTGTGTGTAAAGGTAGAAAGTTGAAAGTGAACATAGATAAGAGTAAGGTGATGAGGGTATCAAACGATTTAAATAAAGAAAAATGGGATATCACATTGGAGAGAGGGATTATGGAAGAAGTAAATGTTTTCAGATATTTGGGAGTTGACGTGTCAGCGGATGGGTTTATGAAGGATGAGGTTAACCATAGAATTGATGAAGGAAAAAAGGTGAGTGGTGCGTTGAGGTATCTGTGGAGACAAAAACGTTATCCATGGAGGCAAAGAAGGGAATGTGCAAAAGTATAGTGATACCAACACTCTTATATGGGTGTGAAGCATGGGTTGCAAATGCTGCAGCGAGGAGGAGGCTGGAGGCAGTGGAGATGTCCTGTCTAAGGGCAATTTGTGGTGTAAATATTATGCAGAATATTCGGAATGTGGAAATTAGGAGAAGGTGTGGAGTTACTAAAAGTATTTGTCAGAGGGCTGAAGAGGGGTTGTTGAGGTGGTTTGGTCATTTAGAGAGAATGGATCAAAGTAGAATGACTTGGAGAGCGTATAAATCTGTAGGGGAAGGAAGGCGGGGTAGGGGTCGTCCTAGAAAAGGTTGGAGGGAGGGGGTAAATGAAGTTTCGTCGGCGAGGGGCTTGGACTTCCAGCAAGCATGTGTGAGCGTGTTAGATAGGAATGAATGGAGACGAATGGTTTTTGGGACATGACGATCTGTTGGAGTGTGAGCAGGGTAACATTTTGTGAAGGGATTCAGGGAAACCAGTTAATTGATTTAGTTGGACTTGAGTCCTGGAAATGGGAAGTACAATGCCTGCACTTTAAAGGAGGGGGTCTGGGATAGTGACAGCTGGGAGGGACTATTCTCAGCTGTCGTATCTGAGCTCCTCTGCAAAGACAGTGATTATGTGTGAGTGTGATGAAAGTGTTGAATGATGATGAAAGTATTTTCTTTTTGGGGATTTTCTTTCTTTTTGGGTCACCCTGCCTCGGTGGGAGACGGTTGACTTGTTGAAAAAAAAAAAACATGAATGTGTAGTGTGACCTAAGTGTAAGTAGAAGTAGCAAGATGTATCTGAAATCTTGCATGTTTATGAGACAGAAAAAAAAAGACACCAGCAATCCTACCATAATGTAAAACAATTACAGGCTTTCGTTTTACACTCACTTGAGAGGACGGTAGTACCTACCTGGGCGGTTGCTGTCTTATCAACCTACTGCCTAGGACTCGGTAAACTTCTTTTTTTTCTTCTTCAACAAGTCGGCCGTCTCCCACCGAGGCAGGGTGACCCAAAAAGAAAGAAAATCCCCAAAAAGAAAATACTTTCATCATCATTCAACACTTTCACCTCACTCATACATAATCACTGTCTTTGCAGAGGCACTCAGATATGACAGCTAAGAATAAGTCCCTTCCAACTGTCACTATCCCAGACCCCTCCTTTAAAGTGCAGGCATTGTACTTCCCATTTCCAGGACTCAAGTCCAACTAAATGAATTAACTGGTTTCCCTGAATCCCTTCACAAAATATTACCCTGCTCACACTCCAACAGCTCGTTAGGTCCCAAAAACCATTCGTATCCATTCATTCCTATCGAACACACTCACACATGCTTGCTGGAAGTCCAAGCCCCTCACCCACAAAACCTCCTTTACCCCCCTCCCTCCAACCTTTTCGAGGACGACCCCTACCCCGCCTTCCTTCCCCTACAGATTTATACGCTCTCCAAGTCATTCTACTTTGATCCATTCTCTCTAAATGACCAAACCACCTCAACAACCCCTCTTCAGCCCTCTGACAAATACTTTTAGTAACTCCACACCTCTTCCTAATTTCCACACCGAATTTTCTGCATATTTACACCACACATTGCCCTTAGACAGGACATCTCCACTGCCTCCATCCGCCTCCTCGCTGCAGCATTTGCAACCCATGCTTCACACCCATATAAGAGTGTTGGTACCACTATACTTTCGTACATTCCCTTCTTTGCCTTCATGGATAACGATTTTTGTCTCCACAGATACGTCAATGCACCACTCACCTTTTTTCCTTCATCAATTCTATGGTTTACCTCATCCTTCATAAAAACATCCACTGACAAGTCAACTCCCAAATATCTGAAAACATTCACTTCTTCCATAATCCCTCTAATGTGATATCCAATTTTTCTTTATTTAAATCGTTTGATACCCTCATCACCTTACTCTTATTTATGTTTACTTTCAACTTTCTACCTCTACACACCCTCCCAAATTTGTTCACTAACCTATGCAACTTTTCTTTAGAATCTTCTATAAGCACAGTATCATCAGCAAAAAGTAACTGTGTCAACTCCCATTTTGCATTTAATTTCCCATAATTTAATCCCACCCCTCTCCCCAACACCCTAGCATTTACTACTTTTACAACCCCATCTATAAATATATTAAACAACCATGGTGACATTACACATCCCTGTCTAAGACCTACTTTTACCGGGAAGTAATCTCCCTCTCTACTACACACCCTAACCTAAGCCTCACTATCCTCATAAAAACTTTTTACAGCATTCAGTAATTTACTACCTATTCCATACACTTGCAACATTTGCCACATTACTTCCCTATCCACTGTATCATATGCCTTTTCTAAATCCATAAATGCAATGAAAACTTCCCTACCTCTATATAAATACTGTTCACATACATGCTTCAATGTAAACACTTGATCTACACATCCCCTGCCCACTCTAAAGCCTCCTTGCTCATCTGCAATCCTAATCTCTGTCTTACCTCTAATTCTTTCAATAATAACCCTACTGTACACTTTACCTGGTATACTCAGTAAACTTCTTTTCTTTCTTTCCTGCCTTTTGGGCAGGATGGCCCAAAAGGAAAAACGAAAGTTTCTCCTTTTACATTTAGTAATATATACAGGAGGAGTTACTAGCCCCTTGCTCCCGGCATACTCAGTAAACTTCTTCTTTCTTTCTTTCAACATGTTGGCCGTTTCCCACCGAAGCAGGGTGGCCCAAAAGAAAAAACGAAAGTTTCTCCTTTTACATTTAGTAATATATACAGGAGAAGGGGTTACTAGCCCCTTGCACCCGGCATTTTAGTCGCCTCTTACGACACGCATGGACTCAGTAAACTTATTCCCTTATAATTCTTACAATCTCTCTTATCCCCCTTCCCTTTATATAAAGGAACTATACATGCTCTCTGCCAATCCCTAGGTACCTTCCCCTCTTTCATACATTTATTAAACAAAAATACCAACTACTCCAACACTATATCCCCCCTGCTTTTAACATTTCTGTCATGATCCCATCAGTTCCAGCTGCTTTACTCCCTTTCATTCTATGTAATGCCTCGAGCCCCTCCCCAACACTCGCCTCCTGGTCTTCTTCACTCCTAAACGATGTTATATCTCCCTGGCCAGTGCATGAAATTACTGCCTCCCTTTTTTCATAGACATTTAAAAGTTCCTCAAAATATTCCCGCCATCTACCCAATACCTCCAGCTCCCCATCTACTAACTCCCCTACTCTGTTTTTAACTGACAAATCCATTCGTTCCCTAGGTATTCTTAACTTGTTTATCTCACTCCAAATTTTTTTCTTGTTTTCAGCAAAATTTCTTGACAGCCTCTCCCATTCTTTCATCTGCTCTCCTTTTGCACTCTCTCACCACTCTCTTCACCTTTCTTTTGCTCTCCATATACTCTGCTCATCTATTAACACTTCTGTTTTGTAAAAACCTCTCATAAGCTACTGTACCTTTTTCTCTTTTATCACACCCTTTACTTCTTCATTCCACCACTCACTCCTCTTTCCTCCTGCACCCACCCTCCTATAGCCACAATACTGCATTTTTAAAACTATCCCAACCCTCTTCAACCCCCCACTACTCATATTTGCACTAGCCCACCTTTCTGCCAATTGTTGCTTATATCTCACCCTAACTTACTCCTCCCATAGTTTATACACTTTTACCTCTTTTACTTGCTGTTGCCATTTTCTTTTTGTACCATCTACCTTTTACTCTAACTGTAGCTACAACTAAATAATGATCCAATATATCCATTGCATTGCCCCTCTATAAACATGTACATCCTGAAGCCTACCCATCAACCTTTTATCCACCAATATATAATCTAACAAAACTACTTTCATTACGTGCTATATCATACCTTGTATGTATACTTATTTATCCTCTTTTTCATAAAATATGTATTACTTATTACCAAACCTCTTTCAACACACATTTGTACATGTTTGCAGGGGTGCCAATTGTGAGAACAGACCAACATGCTGGAGAATTTGTGATAACTTTTCCAAGATCTTATCATGCCGGATTTAACCAAGGCTATAATTTTGCCGAGGCTGTCAACTTTGCTCCTCCTGACTGGGTAAGGATTGTATGTTAGTTAAATTTTTATTTTAGCAGTTCCATTTATTATATTATATAAGAATAGTTATAATTATGACCATAATTTTTAAAGGGGTGGACCGGTAAGCCAGCAGAAGGCCTCGGTCAGATGACCAAAAGCTCCAGCTGTGGGTCATCATATGACTAATACCCACATCAGGAAACACTTGTCCTGTTTCCAGACAAACTTTACCAACCAGTTCCTTTTATTATTAAAAGCTCCATATTGTGAGGTTAATTTATGTTAAGAATTGAGATAATATAGAAGACTGAATTAACAGCTTATGAAAATCTCATAACACTGCTAATTCTAATAAATGCATCTAGTAGTAAGTAAAAAGGTATGATATACCATTAGCAAATCCTAATTATAGGCCTCATTAGGGATGAAAAGAAAAAACAGCATAATGGGAAGGCAGCATGCTTCCTGAAAAGGGCAAGTGGAGTTTTACACACAAGGAAGCTCTCAAGATGTATAAACAAGTGAAATTAGTTACTTAACCCTTTAACTGTCAAACTGTTGTTCTACGTTTTACTGCTAGCACTCCAAATATTTTGAAAAAAAAAAATCTTATAACAGAGGGTAATTTTCTGTGTATAATTAGACAAAAACAAAATTAGGGCCAGTATGTATTGAGATATGTATAAGGCAGTGAAGTTGGTACTAGTTGCTCATGTAACAGCAACATAGTCCTGCTGCTTGCAGAAATGTTGCTGACATACCTTGTTTTTTTTTTTTTTTTTTTTTTCTTCTTCTTCTTCTTCTTCTTCTTCTTCTTCTTCCTAACTTGCATAATTTTTGTTCTGATAATGCTGCAGCAAGGAGGAGGCTGGAGGCAGGGGAGATGTCGTGTCTAAAGGCAGTGTATCTGGGTAAACATTATGCAGAGAATTCATAGTGTGGAAATCAGGAGGAGGTGTGGAGTTACTAAAAGTATTATTCAGTTATCCTAGGTTCTCTACACATATGCTGCTATGTATGATGATATATGTAACTGTATTTGTATATACCTGAATAAACTTACTTACAGAGGGCTGAGGAGGGGTTGTTGAGGTGGTTTGATCATTTAGAGAGGATGAAACAAAACAGGACAACTTGGAGGGTGTATAAATCTGTAGCAGAGGGGAGGAGGGATATGGGTCATCCTATCCTAGAAAAGGATGTAGGGAGGGGGTAGATGTTGTTTTGTGTGCAAGGGGCTTGGACATACAGCAGGCTTATGTGATCATGTTAGATAGGGGTGAATGGAGACAAATGGTTTGTGGGACTTGAAGAACTATTGGAGTGCAAGCAGGGTAATATTTTGTTAAGGGAATCAGGGAAACCAGTTAACCAGACTTGAGTCCTGGAGGTGGGAAGTACAGTGCCTGCATTTTAAAGGAGGGAGAGGTTTGGCATATTGGGTGTTTGGAGTAACATCTGAACTGTCATATCTGGGTACCTCTGCAAAGACAGTGATTGTGTGAATGATAGTGAAAGTGTTTCTTTTTTGGGTCACCCTGCCTCGGTGGGAGACAGGACATGCTGAAAAAAAATAATCCAGTCTTTAGTAGTTCTTATGATTTTATAGCCAATCTTTGTTCTGACACTAATATTAGGTATGGAAATAATAATCAAACAGTCAGACACACTGACAGGAGAACATGTTCACCTGCCTTGGTCACGTACTGTACTATTGTCTAGAAATACATGCAAATTATTTTATATGTCCCAGCAACGTTTTTAGAAGTGCTGGAGTATATGAAACACCTTCAAGCACAGTGTCACTACACTGCTGATGGTGCACTCAGTATTGCTGATGGTGCACTTATCCCAGTGAACCTTGGCACATGTTTTTTATTGGTTCTCAATGTTCCATACACACATAAACATGTCTGTCTCTGTCTCTCTCTCTTTGTCTCTCTCTCTTTGTCTCTCTCTCTCTGTCTCTCTCTGTCTCTCTCTCTCTCTCTCTGTCTCTCTCTGTCTCTCTCTCTCTGTCTCTCTCTCTCTGTCTCTCTCTCTCTCTCTGTCTCTCTCTCTCTGTCTCTCTCTCTCTGTCTCTCTCTCTCTGTCTCTCTCTCTCTGTCTCTCTCTCTCTGTCTCTCTCTCTCTCTCTGTCTCTGTCTCTTTTTCTTTTTCTTTATCTCTTTTTTCTTTCTCTTTTTCTTTTTTTCTTTCTTTCTCTCTTTTTCTCTTTTTCTCTTTTTTCTCTTTCTCTTTTTCTCTCTTTCTCTCTCTTTCTCTCTCTCTATCTACCTCTATATCTCTCTCTCAGAGAAAGCCACTCATGAGCCAACAGGTATTACACATGTTGCAGAATCATCACGTCTGAACAAGTGGAAAGATAAAGCTGTGGTCAAAATGTGTATTACTTGCCAATCATGCTTATGTCTTGTATCTACAAGCACAGTAGTATAGCACTTTGGCTTTATTGGGTTATCCTAGGTAATTTACACTATGTATGATAACTGTACTTATGTGTACCTGTGCCTAGATAAATTTACTTATTCCTTGATTCTGGTTCCTGAGTGGCTCTGAACCAGAGCTAGCCAGAGCCATCTAGCCAACCAAAGTTAGCCAGCCAGCCAGTCGAACATGTATTTCACATGTAGCAGAATCATCTCTCTCTACTTAAGGCATATCATGATGCTACCATTTTCATCAAAATTGAAAAGATGTGGCACAAATGTTGCACATGGGGTTATTTTCTAGGTTTTTTATATTTCCTCGACCACTTGTGCCCATGTCCATCTCAAAGCCACTAAACTCGGGGTCAACCTCACTTTCCTTGAAAAAGAATTGTTTTAATATGACATGGCATTAGTGAATCCCTGGGGTTTTCCAGGCTGTTTGCTCTAGTTGGAATTCAGTTAAAGGTACTGAGTGGTCCCAGATTTGTTTAATACTGCACACACTGAGTGTTAAGACCCATTCTATACTGCCTAGGTCTCTGGTGCCAAATTTGAAAAATAGTGTGTTGATCAACATCATGAGTGCTAGCAGTAAAACATAGATCAACAGTTTGACAGTTAAAAGGGCTTATTTAGATTTGGCCCTGCCAAGGCAAGGTGACCCAAAGAAGAAAACACATTCATCAACATTCACAAAATTTCCCTCATCCCAGAATCAGATTTTTCCTCTAACTGCAACATCCCCCACCCCTCCTTCAAAAGTGCAGGCACTGCCCTACCCACATCCAAGACTTGAGTCTGGCTAATTCTTCACTGTTATTGGCAATTGTATCAGAGTACCTTATTCATAACTGTAAGTCAAACTCTCATTTTTATATTTTCAAGTTATCAGATTATTGTGACTTTTATTCTTTATTATCACTGAAATATAAATTGCAGTTTACTCTTGAGGAGTATGTTGTAAAGGTAGAAAGTTGAAAGTGAACATAGATAAGAGTAAGGTGATGAGGGTATCAAACGATTTAAATAAAGAAAAATTGGATATCACATTGGAGAGAGGGATTATGGAAGAAGTAAATGTTTTCAGATATTTGGGAGTTGACGTGTCAGCGGATGGGTTTATGAAGGATGAGGTTAACCATAGAATTGATGAAGGAAAAAAGGTGAGTGGTGCATTGAGGTATCTGTGGAGACAAAAAACGTTATCCATGGAGGCAAAGAAGGGAATGTACGAAAGTATAGTGGTACCAACACTCTTATATGGGTGTGAAGCATGGGTTGCAAATGCTGCAGCGAGGAGGAGGATGGAGGCAGTGGAGATGTCCTGTCTAAGGGCAATGTGTGGTGTAAATATTATGCAGAAAATTCGGAATGTGGAAATTAGGAGAAGGTGTGGAGTTACTAAAAGTATTTGTCAAGAGGGCTGAAGAGGGGTTGTTGAGGTGGTTTGGTCATTTAGAGAGAATGGATCAAAGTAGAATGACTTGGAGAGCGTATAAATCTGTAGGGGAAGGAAGGCGGGGTAGGGGTCGTCCTAGAAAAGGGTGGAGGGAGGGTGGTAAAGGAGGTTTTGTCGGCGAGGGGCTTGGACTTCCAGCAAGCATGTGTGAGCATGTTAGATAGGAGTGAATGGAGACGAATGGTTTTTGGGACATGACGATCTGTTGGAGTGTGAGCAGGGTAACATTTTGTGAAGGGATTCAGGGAAACCAGTTAATTGATTTAGTTGGACTTGAGTCCTGGAAATGGGAAGTACAATGCCTGCACTTTAAAGGAGGGGTCTGGGATAGTGACAGCTGGGAGGGACTATTCTCAGCTGTCGTATCTGAGCGCCTCTGCAAAGACAGTGATTATGTATGAGTGTGGTGAAAGTGTTGAATGATGATGAAAGTATTTTCTTTTTGGGGATTTTCTTTCTTTTTGGGTCACCCTGCCTCGGTGGGAGACGGCCGACTTGTTGAAAAAAAAAAAATTTTTTTTTTTACAGCTGGCTATCGGGCGCGAGTGTGTGCTTCACTACAGTAATTTGAAGCGTTACTGTGTCTTCTCTCATAATGAACTGGTTTGTAAAATGGCGTCCACTCCTGATGAATTAGATTTAACAGTAGCAGCAGCTACATACCAAGATATGCTGCGAATGGTGGATTTGGAAAAGAAGCTACGAAGATCACTCCTTCATTGGGTTGGTATTAATTTTTTATTAAATCTTTGTTAACATTAATTTGCAATTTTTTTTTTTTTTTGTCCTTATCATAAGTTTTACGGTCATTATTAGCACTAGCAGATTTTCTTTCTATGCTCGGTCATTATTTTTTAATGTTTGTGTTTCAAAAGGAATATTAAGGTGCTCCTCAACTTCCAGTGGTTCAGCTTACGGTATTTTGGCTTTACATTGGTACAAAAGCATTTACTTTGGAGATGAAACCTAATATAAATAAAAAAAAGGCACAATACCGTGACTAGAACAATACACAAATAACCCACACATAGGAGAGAGGAGCTTATGATGACGTTTCGGTCCAACTTTGACCATTTACAAACAAAAAAAGAGAGGAGGGGGGAGTATATACAGTGGTCTCCAGAATAACGAAAAAACTTCATCCCAGAAGCCTGCTCAAGTGCCATTACCGAAAGAATTTGCTCCCTTAAGGAATAATGTCACATAGGTTAGTCTATTTCAGGCCCCCAAAAATACACTTCCATTAGCACTTACAATATTATACTTACATAACTGTACGATTTCCGGGGTGTTCGTTACTCGGGGGACCACTGTATAGGCTGGCCTATATATACTCCCTCCTCCTCTACTTTTTATTAGTGTGACTTTGTAAATGGTCCAAGTTGGACCAAAACGTCGTCATTAGCTCCTCTTTCCTATGTGCGGGTTATTTTTGTATTGAAACTTAAGATATTTACTTAACATGAAGGCAGCAAGTCCATAACTTGTATTCATTTATTATATGGGTATTTAGTTACAGTAATTATTTGTTTACTTATTCAGTGACAGTAGATATTTACTTATTTATTTAGCGCTGCAATTGATAATTTTAACCCTTTGACTGTCGCAACCCCTAATCCTGAGTGCTCTCCTGTTGTCGCAAAATATTTGAAAAAAAAAATTATTTTTTCTAATCGAAATGTTAAGATTATTTTTCTGATTGTTTATATCCCCCAAAAAAAATTTTTGCGATCAGTTCTTACCGAGATATAGAGGCGTAAAGTTGGCAAAAAATGAGCTGCGTATAGCAACAGCGGCGAATGCCACTCACCCGGTAAACTTTGGTTTACTTTCTTTTATAGGTTTATTGTTTTTTCACTATTTTATTTTTTTTCGTTACTTATGTGGCCTGTGAGACCAAAGTAAGGTGCAATGTATATATATATACACTCGTTGTATGCAACACAATAATCACACAAACATTAGTATCATTATATTGTTTACAAAACTTGTTTACACCAACCAACAATAAAAAAAAATATTTATTACTATTGTTCTATAATATATATACACATATATAATGACTGGACTCTTTCCATCAACTGATATTTAGCACTTCAAAGCTCCAAGCTGTGTCTGTGTGTGAGGACATCTAAATTTGCTGAGTCAGGGTAAGGCAGCTGTCAAAATGACATATTATACCATTACTCACCACCCTACTGCCTGTCAACACAAATGGGGTATCATGTCTTCTCCTCCACAACCTTCCTTCATTTCTTCCTTCCTTCCTTCCTTCCTTCCTTCCTTCCTTCCTTCCTTCCTTCCTTCCTTCCTTCCTTCCTTCCTTCCTTCCTTCCTTCCTTCCTTCCTTACTTATTTCCTTCCTTCCTTCCTCTCATCTCTCCCTGCATTCCTTCATTCCTTCCTTTCTTCCTTTCTTACTTCTTTTGTTCCTTCCTTCCTTCTTGTTTCCTTCCTTCCTCTCATCTCTTCCTTCCTTACTTCTTGTTTCCTTCCTTCCTCTCATCTCTTCCTTCCTTCCTTACTTCTTGTTTCCTTCCTTCCTCTCATCTCTCCTTTCCTTCCTTCCTTTCTTTCTTCCTTCCTTCCTTCTGGTATCCTGGGCATTGCTTTTGGTCACAAACTCCTCAAAACCATGCAATTTATCTTCAGACACACTTCCATCTGTGTTAGAGCTATCATTGAGGAAGAGAACAGTCCCAGATGCGCCAAGGAGTCAGCTAATTCTTACCGCTAGGCATGCTGAACAAGGACTACTGAAATGGCATTCCCACAATGCACCACTGGCTGCCTGATTTTTTTTATACTGCGCACACTGACCACACAGACCCATTCTCTCACATGTAGGCCTACCAGCTTTCTCCCACTTGATTTGAAGCCGCTAGAATTTACGCGTATTAATACGTCCAAAACAGTGGCTCGTAAGACGTATATATACGACCGAAACAGTCAAAGGGTTAAAGAGTAAGACCTTTAGTTTGAGGTAATATTAAGGTTGCTTTTGGAGAACTGTGTGCTTAACTTACTTCTGTAGATTCCTCAAATAATCAAGCAAAAGTGAATGCTTTGACTTCCCTCTGTGTGTTTTGATCTTGTCAGTCTGAATGTAGGCTTATTATTGCTGGTGCAGTACTCTCACTGTCTTTACTGTATTTCTTTAGTGTTTTAAAACAGTGTTATGTAATTAAAAAAAAAATCCATCATATCAACAGTATTGAGGCTCAGAATAAGTTGTTATAGAATAATAAGACAATACCTGTATTCTTATATGGGTGTGAAGCATGGGTTGTGAATGCTGTAGCAAGGAGGAGGAGGCTGGAGGCAGTGGAGATGTCGTGTCTAAGGGCAATGTGTGATGTAAATATTATGCAGAGAATTCATAGTGTGGAAATTACGAGGAGGTGTGGAGTTATAAAAAGTATTACTCAAAGGGCTGAAGAGGGATTATTGAGGTAGTGTTTGGTCATTTAGAGAGGGTGGAGCAAAATAGAATGACTTTGAGGGTGTATAAATCTGTAGTAGAGGGGAGGAGGGGTAGGGGTCATCTTAGGAATCGATGGAGGGAGGGGCTAAAAGAGGTTTTGTGTGCATGGGGCCTGGACATGTAGCAGGCATGTGTGAGCATGATCAATAGGAGTGAATGGAGACGAATGGTTTTTGGAACCTGACAAGCAGTTGGAGGGGGGTAAAGCTGGTTTTGAGTGATAGGGACTTCCAGTAAGTGAGTGAATTCATGTTAGTGAGTGGAGGCAAATAAATTTTGGGCTTTAAATATGCTATGTGAGCATCGTAACATTGAATAATTAAGGATAGCCAGGTAGCCACTAGGTAGTAGGTTGGTAGACAGCAACTGCCCAGGGAGGTACTACCATCCTGCCAAGTGAGTGTGAAACGGAAGCCTGTAATTGTTTTACATGATGGTAGGATTGTTGGTGTCTTTTTTTTTCTGTCTCATAAACATGTAAGGTTTCAGGTACGTCTTGCTACTTCTACTTAAACTTAGGCCAGTAGAGGAGACTAAAATGTTGGCAGCAAGGGGCTAGTAACCTCATCTCCTGTATATGTTACTAAATTTAAAAAAAGAAACTTTCATTTTTCATTTTGGGCCATTCTGCCTTGGTGGGATACAGCTGGTTTTTTGAAATAAGAAGCCAGACTAGTTCAAGGGGTGAGAAGTTCAATGCCTACACTGCTTGACACTGGCATAATTCTTAACACCATTTGCTTTTTTTGTTGGAAATATTCATAAAACAGGTGACTTTCACATCAGAACTGAGACTGTGTTTTCAACAGGGAGTAACAAGTGCAGAAAGAGAAGCATTTGAGCTTCTACCAGATGATGAAAGACAATGTGATTTCTGCAAAACAACATGTTTTCTGTCGGCTGTGACCTGCACCTGTGTCCAAGACCGCTTAGTTTGTTTAAGACATTATAAAATGTTATGCGAATGTCCACCAGAGAACCACACACTCAGGTTAGTTGTCAATATTTTTCCTTATAATATTAATTCGTTCTGCTAATTTTTTCCTGCACTTCATTATCCCTGACATGTGTAATTATGATAACTCTCATGTGCTTCCTTGAAAATTGACTTTGATTATTTTTTAACACATTGGCAATCTCCCATTAAGGTAGGGTGACCGTAAAAAAATTTCTTCATGAGTCTTTCAATAACTGTCTTGCCAAAAGTTTGCAGATATCACAATTCAAAGAACCTCTGAACAGCAAAAACCCCACCCCTCTTTCAGAGTGCAGGCATTGTACAGTGCCCACAAAAAAAATCTATACATTTCCATTGCAAAAAAAAATCTATACACAAGATTTTGGTGCATACATTTCACTTGCGTTTCCACCATAGGAAAAGTGGGCAGAACTTGTGATGACTTAGTGTACTGGAGCCCGTCTTGCTCCATTGTTCCCCACCATACCACATTTCATGGTACATTGTACCATATGGTTCAAAACCATAGAATTCCTCTTCAGATCCACTTCCATCAGTGTTAGAACTATAACTTGGGAAGAAGAGAGTCCCAATTCACCAGAGAGTGAGAGCTTCCATGCCGCAAGGCATGATGAACAAAGCATACTGAGATGGTGTTCCCTCAATGCAATGCGGGTGCCCTGATTTTTTGTTTACTGCACACACTGACCACACAGACCCATTCTTTTAGATGTAGGCCTACCAGCCTTCTCGCATTAAATTTGAAGCCACTAGAATTTTGGCGTAGATCTACGGCTTGGACCCTGGCTTCAAAGCCGTAGATCTTCAGGACAGACCCTGAAAGGATTAAAATCATTTCATTAATTTTAGTACAAAATATAAAGAAAGAATTCTATGAATTTTAAGTAAAATACCTTAGAGTGGTGGCATCTTTATTGAAACCTATAATATGCACAGCATTTTGGGCATAACCAAGCTGAAACAAGGTTATTTTCTAGACAGATATTTGTACATGTATGAGGGAGCTAAAATAGAACATTAAGGTAATGTCATACCTGACAGAAGAAGTACAAAGGGAACAAAGAGCCATACAGGATATTGCAAGAAACCCAAAATATTTCTACTCCTATGCAAAATCCAAGCTAAGAACTACCTGTAGAATTGGACCATTATTGAGAGGAGATTCGTATACGGACGATGAACAGGAAATGAGTGAAATGCTAAAAGAACAGTATGAGTCAGTGTTCAGCAACCCACTAAATGACAGCAAGGTAGAAAATGCAGAAATATTTTTCACTCCAGCAGAAGGCTGCGCAGACCACCTAACCGACATTAGTACAAATCCCATAGATTTCGAAAAAGAAATGGACAACATGCCCACTCACTCAGCACCTGGACCAGATTCATGGAATGCTTTATTTATAAAGCAGTGCAAAGTACCATTAGCAAGAGCCCTTAGTATTCTGTGGAGAAAGAGCTTAGATCTAGGTGAAATTCCAGAGGCCTTAAAGAGTGCAGACATAGCTCCTTTGCACAAGGGAGGTAGTAGAGCACTAGCTAAAAATTACAGACCAGTAGCCCTCACTTCTCACATCATAAAAATCTTTGAAAGAGTGATGAGACGGCAGATTACAAAGTTCATGGACCAGCACAACCAACATAACCCGAACCAGCATGGCTTTAGAGCGGGTCGATCATGCCTGTCACAGCTGCTGAACCATTATGACAGAATTATGGAGGCATTGGAGGACGACCAAAACGCAGATGTGATTTACACAGATTTTGCAAGGCGTTGACAAATCGATCATGGAGTGATAGCGCACAAAATGAGGGCCATAGGCATTACGGGAAGGTAGGCAGATGGATTTTGAGTTCCTAACACAAAGAACACAAAAAGTAGTAGTGAACAGGGCAAGATCCAGCATCAGCGAGGTCAAAAGCTCAGTGCCCCAAGGCACTGTCCTGCACCTCTGCTGTTTCTCATCCTCATAGCAGACATAGATAAAAACACCCAGCACACTTTTGTATCATCATTTGCAGATGACACTAAAATAAGCATGAAAGTCACTACGGTAGAGGACACTGAAAAATTACAGGAGGACATAAGCAGGGTCTTCCAATGGGCAGTGGAGAACAACATGACGTTCAATGGTGATAAGTTTCAGCTGCTTAGGTATGGAAAAATGAAGAACTCAAAAGGAACACTATATACAAAACGCAAGAGGGTCACCACATAGAACGAAAGGAACACGTAAAGGACTTGGGAATAATTATGTCTGCTGATCTGTCGTTTAAAGACCATAACAAGACAAAGATCACAACAGCCAGGAAGATGACGGGGTGGGTATTGAGAACTTTCAAAACAAGGGAAATAATGCCGATGGTGACACTATTCAAATCGCTAGTGCTCCCTCACTTAGAATACTGCTCAGTGCTGACGGCCCCGTTCAGGGCAGGAGAAATAGCAGAGCTGGAACAAATCCAGAGATCGTTTACGGCTCACATTGAGCCATTGAAACATCTAAATTATTGGGAACGCCTTCAAGTCTTGAACATGTACTCATTGGAGCGGAGAGAGAGATACATGATAAATATACATGGAAAGTACTTGAGGGCCTGGTCCCAAATCTGCACACTGCCATAACAACATACTGGAGTGAGAGATATGGGAGAAAGTGTAAAATAAACCCAGTGAGGAGCAGGGGTGCGGTGGGGACAATACGGGAGCACTGTATTAACATCCGGGGTCCCAGACTATTCAACATCTTACCAGAAGATATCCGAAACACGGCTGGAACCAGTGTAGAAGCCTTCAAGAGGAAACTGGACAAATATCTTCACCAGGTGCCAGATCAACCAGGCTGTGATGGATATGTGGGGCAGCGGGCCTCCAGCAGCAACAGCCTGGTTGACCAGGCAAGCACCAGACGAGCCTGGTCCATGGCCGGGCTCAGAGAGTAGATACTCTCGAAACTCTTCAAAGGTATATCAAAGGTAAAGGTAATGTAAATATGTTTCATGTGGATGCCAGATTAAGTATAGAAACTATATTTGCTTATGCGAACAGTATTTAGATAAAGGTAGGGAAGTTTTCATTGCATTTATGGATTTAGAAAAGGCGTATGATAGAGTTGATAGGGGAGCAATGTGACAGATGTTGCAAGTGTATGGAATAGGTAGTAAGTTACTAAATGCTGTAAAAAGTTTTTATGAGGGTAGTTAGGCTCAAGTTAGGGTGTGAAGGAGAGAGAGAGAGATTGCTTCACAGTAAAAGTAGGTCTTAGACAGGGATGTGTAATGTCACCATGGTTGTTTAACATATTTATAGATGGAGTTGTAAAAGAAGTAAATGCTAGGGTATTGGGGAGAGGGGTGGGATTAAATTATGGGGAACCAAATACAAAATGGGAGTTTACACAGTTACTTTTTGCTGATGATACTGTGCTTTTGGGAATTCTAAAGAAAAGTTGCAAGGTTAGTCGATGAGTTTGGGAGGGTGTGTAAAGGTAGAAAGTTGAAAGTGAATATAGATAAGAATAAGGTGATGAGGGTATCAAACGATTTAGATAAAGAAAAACTGGATATTACATTGGAGGGAGGGAGTATGGAAGAAGTGAATGTTTTCAGATATTTGGGAGTTGACTTGTCAGCGGATGGGTTTATGAAGGATGAGGTAAACCATAGAATTGATGAAGGAAAAAGGGTGAGTGGTATGTTGAGGTATCTGTGAAGACAAAGAATGTTATCCATGGAGGCAAAGAAGGAAATGTATGAGAGTATAGTGGTACCAACACTCTTATATGGGTGTGAAGCATGGGTTGTAAATGCTGCAGCGAGGAGGCGGCTGGAGGCAGTGGAGATGTCGTGTCTGAGGGTAATGTGTGCTGTAAATATTATGCAAAGAATTCATAGTGTGGAAATTGGGAGGCAGTGTGGAGTTAATTAAAGTATTAGTCAGAGGGCTGAAGAGGGGCTTTTGCATTGGTTTGGTCATTAGAGAGAATGAAACAAAGTAGAATGACTTGGAGAGCGTATAAATCTATTGGGGAAGGAAGGTGGGGTAGGGATCATCCTTGTAAAGGATGAAGGGAGGAGCTAAAAGAGGTTTTGTGGGCGAGGGGCTTGGACTTCCAGCAAGCGTGCGTGAGCGTGTTATATAGGAATGAATGGAGACAAATGTTTTTTGGGACCTGACGAGCTGTTGGAGTGTGAGCAGGGTAATATTTTGTGAAGGGATTCAGGGAAACCGGTTAGCCGGACTTGAGTCCTAGGAATGGGAAATACAATGCCTGCACTTTAAATGAGGGTTTTGGATATTGGCAGTTTGGAGGGACGTCTAAACTGTCGTATCTGAGCGCCCTTGCAAAGACAGTGGTTTTGTATGAATGATGGTGAAAGTGCTAAATGATGATGAAAGTTTTTTCTTTTTGAGTCACCCTGCCTCAGTGGGAAGTGGCCGATGTGTTGGAAAAAAAATTTACCTTTAGGTTACATTCATGTGCCTTTCACCAATAATAAAAATACATTTAATGCATGATCCTGTTTGTTTTATACACAGATATCGATACACCTTAGACGAACTTCCTCCCTTACTGCAACGTTTAAAAGTACGAGCTGAATCCTTTGACCATTGGGCTGTCAAGGTGAAGGAAGCTTTAGAAGCAAAGCCTGAAGACAAGTTAGGTATGCAGTTTTTTTTTGTTTGTTTTTTATCATGAGTGCTAACCTTATTGCAATTCAGAAAGTTTCTGGAAATAATGTGAAAATAACTTGCGTGCTTTAGTATTTGCTTCACCTGCAAATAAAAAAAAAGAGAATTTGTTTATAAATATGTTTTGACATTGCTTATATCTTAGAATTATCACACAAATGCAATTATTTTTTTCAGAGCTGAGTGGTTTGCTGAATTATCACACAAATATAATTGAGATAATGTCTTTCAGAATTGAGTGATCTGCGAGAGCTAGTAGAGGAAGCAGAAGCACAGCGGTTTCCAGAAAGTGAATTGTTGCAGACTTTGATTCAGGCAGTGACAGAGGCAGAAAAATGTGCCACTGTTGCTGCTCATCTTGCCACAAAGAAGGTTCGCACCAGGTCAGTATATCTTCTTCTTTCAACCAAAAGTAAAACAAAACTTTCTCTCTTTAACTTTAATATTGTAAACAAGGAGAGAGAGAGAGAGAGAGAGAATGTGTGTGTGTGTGTGTATATATGTATGCATGTATGTATGTATGTATATATGTATGTATGTATATATGTATGTATATATATATATATTTTTATTTATTAACACATCGGTCGATGGGCAGGGTGGCCCGAAAAGAAAAACTTTCATCATCATTCACTCCATCACTGTCTTGCCAGAAGGGTGCTTTACACTACAGTTATAAAACTGCAACATTAACACCCCTCCTTCAGAGTGCCGGCACTGTACTTCCCATCTCCAGAACTCAAGTCCGGCCTGCCGGTTTCCCTGAATCCCTTCATAAATGTTACTTTGCTCACACTCCAACAGCACGTCAAGTATTAAAAACCATATGCCTCCATTCACTCCTATCAAATACGCTCACACATGCTTGCTGGAAGTCCAAGCCCCTCGCACAAAACTTCCTTTACCCCTCCCTCCAACCTTTCCTAGGCCGACCCCTACCCCGCCTTCCCTCCACTACAGATTTATACACTCTCGAAGTCCTCTGTCTCGTTCCATTCTCTCTACATGTCCAAACCACCTCAACAACCCTCCTCAGCTCTCTGGACAATCGTTTTGGTAATCCCGCACCTCCTCCTAATTTCCAAACTCCGAATTCTCTGCATTATATTCACACCACACATTGACCTCAGACATGACATCTCCACTGCCTCAAGCCTTCTCCTCGTTGCAACATTCATCACCCATGCTTCACACCCATATAAGAGCGTTGGTATAACTATACTCTCATACATTCCCTCTTTACTTCCATGGACAAGGTTCTTTGTCTCCCAGACTCAAGTGCTCCACTCACCCTTTTCCCCTCATCAATTCTATGATTCACCTCATCCTTCATAGACCCATCCCCGACATTCCACTCCCAAATATCTGAATACATTCACCTCCTCCATACTCTCTCCCTCCAATCTGATATCCAATCTTTCGTCACCTATTCTTTTTGTTATCCTCATCACCTTACTCTTTCCTATATTCACTTTCAATTTTCTTCTTTTACACACCCTACCAAATTCATCCACCAACCTCTGCAGCTTCTCTTCAGAATCTCCCAAAAGCACAGTGTCATCAGCAAAAGCAACTGTGACAACTCCCACTTTGTATTTGCTTCTTTATCTTTTAGACCAACACCTTTTGCCAAGACCCTTGCATTCACTTCTCTTACAACCCCATCTATAAATATATTGAACAACCACGGTGACATCACACATCCTTGTCTAAGGCCCACTTTT
>WNWK01002879.1:70000-190111 GCA_009830355.1 Cherax destructor | reverse complement strand
ATTAATTCACTAATCACATCCGGTTCGAAGGACCAACGGGCGATGTGGGGATTAGAGATTACCTGTCTGGGCTTCACCGCCACTTACAACAAAATAATCTCCCGGGGAGTGGACCGACTAGTATAATTTTACCGCGGTTACCCCGTTGAGGCGTGTGAGAAAACTTGCCCCACTCCTGGTCACATTTAAGGGGACCCTTCGATATTCTCCTCTAAATCCACATCTATCCTTGACCAGTTTATTAAGAATGAGTAACACCAATGGTTACGGTATTGTTAAATTTTGTGGACTGTATGGGTTAATGTCTGACTGATTGGGGAGAAGGAGGAAAGAGTACAACTTAATATCACTCACCCTTTATCCGTGCCATTGCTGTTCACTTGAAGATCCCGTCATTATCATTCCCACCGTAAACCCACATTCTCCCAACATACCTACTGGCCAGACGGTTGCTAAGACAATAAGAGTACTTACAGTGGGGAAGAAACAACATTCTTGTCGCTATTCTTCGACGGATCTCGTGGTCCTGCTCGGTAGATTATTCTTCCGGCAA
The DNA here is from genome assembly GCA_009830355.1 of Cherax destructor. Taxonomy (NCBI): domain Eukaryota; kingdom Metazoa; phylum Arthropoda; class Malacostraca; order Decapoda; family Parastacidae; genus Cherax; species Cherax destructor. The sequence goes on along the minus strand of WNWK01002879.1, from coordinate 189,558 downwards.
GACGATGATGTTGGTGGTTGTCCCGATGAGTCAAGAGAAGATTGATCCCTTGAACTCTCTTACGCCCACGAGACCGGGCGTTATTTAACGTGGTTGGTCGGGGTAGTGATTCATATCCTCTCACTAAACCCCTTCAGTAGAGTTTATACGCAACACTTTACACACTATTCACACGTCGGTTTAATGTCCCGTTAATTTACTCTCGTTAGAAGTTGATCCATTAATAATTGTGTAAGATGAACGCTGATCGAAGCGACGCACATTTCCGCCATCAACACCGCCATCAACACCGCCATGACGGCGTCGCTCACTGTTTAACACATTATCACTCTATTATTATAGTTTCTTGGACTTAATGTCCCACATTATGCCCGGCGAATATTCACAACATTCACTATTGTGAAGAGAGACCATTAACCGCGATTTGGTCGTAGTAAACGCCGATTTCTATCTCCATTATATCCAGAGCCCACCCATCGTTCACCTCCATTCACCTTTATCCCACGAGCGCGACTGCCTGGGTCACTTCATTTGACCCATCTTGGCGTACCCACGCCACCGTCGCGATGGTTCTTTCCTCATCTCAAGAAGAATACGAACCAACAGCCACACATTAAGAATATTCATTAGAAAGGCTATCGAGTATAACCTTTCGGGAAAATACCCAATATTTTCCACAATAGCAGTGATGTACAACCCGCTACTAAACTGCAGGAGACCGAGACAGGAATATAATAACAATGACCCCAACGGAAATAAGTCACTTTGTCTGAATTTTTTGGGTTATCCTAGGTTCTCTATACATATGCTGCTACGTATGATAATCTATATAACTGTATTTGTGTATACCTGAATAAACTTACTTAACAATAAGGCAATGGAGGACACGACAGTGGAGGTGGCGAGATCCCACACGGGAAATGCAAAACTACTCATCATGGAAGACTTCAACCATATGGAAATACACTGGAAAATATAGAGCCACATGGGAGACCGGATACATGAAGATCTAAGTTGTTGGAGGTGGCAGGTTAGGCACACAGCTATAGAGAGAGAGGGTGACAAGGTCCAGCCTACGTTGGACTGCGTGCCACGTCCCTACCTAGAGGTAAGTTGGTAGGTAGGAGGTTGGCGCTGCAAGCGCCAAAAGCCTGATTGATCAGGTTATCAACCTAGGGAAGGACGATTACCTCTGGAATTGCTTGTGACTGATGTAGGGAACATTGAATACAAGAGGCCCCACGGTGCCAGCAACCGTGAAGTACCGAGATTGATTCGATTGCCTTATGATAGAGACAAGGAAGAGAAATGCAGAGCATGAAGGAAGGAAATAAGTAAGGACGGAAGGAAGGAAGGATAAACTGACTTTAAAAGAAGCGACTATGTAGGCATGAGGCAATTCCTAAGTGAAGTGCCGTGGAAAATTAGCTGGATGGAAAGTAAACGAAATTATGGAATATATAGCTGGAAAGTGCTGCATGACAGAAGAGAAATTCCTACCCAGATGAAGCTGCACAGGCAAGAACAGAGTGAGATCATGATTTACCCAGAAGTGCAAGGAGGCAAAGGCTAAAAGTGCAAGAATGTGGAAGAGATGTAGAAAGCAAAGAATGCCGGAGAACAGGGAAGCGAGCAGAAGAACCAAAAATGAATATGCATAGATAAGAAGAGAGGCTGAACAACAACTTGAGAATGACATAGTATGCCTGGAGTATACCTGGAGGGTGTCACAGGGGTCAACGCCCCCCGCGGCCCGATCCATGACCAGGCCTCGTGGTGGATCAGGGCCTGATCAACCAGGCTATTGCTGCTGGAAGCATGCAAACCGATGTATGAACCACAGCCCGGTTTGTCAGGTACTGACTTTAGGTGCCTGTCCAGCTCCCTCTTGAAAACAGCCAGGGGTTTATTGGTAGCAGTCTTGGGCCTCTGATACTTATTGTGTTGTCTCTTAGAACACTCACAGCACAAAACAAAATATGAGCCGAAGTTACTATACAGTCACAGCAGGAAGAAGACAACTGTGAAGGACCTGGTTATAAAGCAGAGGAAGGAAGGAAGGAGGAGAGCTCAGAAGAAACGATCACGAAGTCTGTGAGCAGCTGAACAATAAATTTAGGGAAACATTCTGAGTCGAATCATGAACATTGCCAGGGTGTCAAAGAGGGAGAGTGCACCATCTAGTACTGGACACAATACACACAATTAGAGGTAAAGAAGCTACTGAGTGAGCTAGATACCTTGAAGGAGATGAGACAAGACAACATCTCTCCGTGGATTCTGAGAGAAGTAACAGTGATCTTCAACAAATCACTTGAGACAGGGCAGCTGCCTGAAGTCTGGAAAACAGCGAATCTAGTCCCGATATTTTAAAAAGAGGGAGAGACAGGTAACTCTAGACTACAAGGTAAAGGTATGGAAAAGATTATCAGAGGAGTAGTGTAGCACTTGGAAAGGAGCTTTCTGTGGTACAGGGGTAAGCAATCTGTCATCTCTCACCCACTAGTCATCTCACAGTAACTGTCATCTCTCACCCACCCGTTATCTCTCACCCACCAGTCATCTCTCACCCACCAGTCATCTCACCCACCCGTTATCTCTCACCCACCAGTCATCTCTCACCCTCCAGTCATCTGTCACCCACCCGTTATCTCTCACCCACCAGTCATCTTTCACCCACCAGTCATCTCTCACCCACCAGTCATCTCTCACCCACCCGTTATCTCTCACACCACCAGTCATCTCTCACCCACCAGTTATCTCTCACACCAACAGTCATCTCTCATCCACCCGTTATCTCTCATCCACCAGTCATCACTCCCCACCCGTTATCTCTCACACCAACTGTCATCTCTCACATCGCCCGTTGTCTCTCACGTCACCTGTCATTTCTCACTTTGTATTGGATTGTCCCTTTAAAGTGACACTTCGTAATGTAACATTACGCATTTGTATATACCTTCTTGATCACGTTTGGATATGCGAGTATGTATCTGTTGTATTGTGTCACTGTATCAAGTATAGGGATATATACCAAGAGCTGTGTATCTCTGTGCTTGCGCACTGAAATATATATATCTGTGTATATACACACCCATAGATGTGTGTCTTTGTGTATACACACAACTAAATGTGTATTATGTAAGCTCACCTGTATACCAAAGAATATTTTAATATATAAACCAGATTTAAGCAACTTCTGTGCATATACAGAGAGACATATACACGTGGTGACGTATATACTGTGTTGTAGAGGTCTGTGTCATGCGGGGACTGGTTGGTGGAGTTAAAAGTCTATCGATTACTCGTGCGTGGACCTGCAGTGGCCCTGAACACTGACAACACACACACAAAAAAAAGAAGAAACGGTTAATCACTAAAACATATATTAAACTTTCGGCGAATATACACCGAAAAACATATGCATATCAGCGTATATACTGTGTTGTAGAGGAGTAACTGTGTCACGTGGAGAACTGTGTCACGTGGAGGACTGTGCGTCATGGAGGTATATATTGACACGTCTAACTGAGCTCTCTCACCTGCCAGTTCACTCGGCTGTTTCATCTCACTTCATGTTTGTACAATTTTCTAAAGAGTTTTGGTGCTAATTTCAGACTCAGCATCAAGGATGAGCTCAGAGCATTGTGAGTTTTCAAGTGATTATTAAGGTGCCTCCAGCCTGGTGGTATTAACAGAGGATGTTAGTTGAGGTGGTAGTGTGTGGAATGTATTGGGGAGGGTCTGGTCGTGGCTCACACAATCCCAGTGCTCACCAGTCCACACAACACACCACAAATACTCTTCGCTTGCACTCACCTTCCAAGGTAAATCACAAAAGAATGCCTTTGTATTTTACTGTATTTGTGGCATATTTTAAGGCATACGTGAACTGCGGTATATTAGGGTGGTAAGGCAGCATCAACATACTGCAGTTGCTTCAGAGGCAGCCAGCAGTGGCAACTCTGAAGCCATAATTGAATTAAATTTAGGCTCACCAGTTTTGGAGTGATGCTTGGCTTTGAGGGAAGAAGCCAAGAAGCCTCAGTGAGGTTTCATGTTCGCTAATATACACCTATTCTATCGTAAGGCAAATACTCGACATAAAAGGTGAAATTAAATTTTTTTGAATGCAGTTAGCGTTCAGAGAATGACGCTGGAAAATGCTTTTTTTTTTTTTGGCTTTTCCCGACCGGGGAATCTATCCAGCAAAGTCACGAGTCGCACCACTTTGCCTACAGCTGTTGGCAACGCGTACAAAACGAATGGTGTAAAAAATAAGGGTCATATATACCGTAGGTAGAGCACCGGGAAACGGTTGTGCTGTGTGTATACTGACACACTTTAATGCGGTATACACAATATACAAACCTTATATTTTCGTTCAGTCAGGAACATATTCAAGTCATTAACCTGAAATATTTATACGAAGGACTGTGGTATAATGCTTATCCTTGAAGCATTCGGCATACATAAACTTAAAATGAGTGATGTCCAGAAACGGTATGTATATATATATATATATATATATATATATATATATATATATATATATATATATATATATATATATATACCCCGTCTCTAGGAGAGTGGCATGACGAACAGAGATATACTGAATAGGTAAAACGTTACTGGAGAGTTTAGTTTTTATAAGGAGAGTGAGACAGTGATTATAAGGTATGTAGGAAAGAACAGACATGATTTCCAGTTTGCAACATATGTAAGTCTTAGAGAAGAATGTGTCATCATGTCGCTCTGGTTGTTGAGTGTTTAATGGTGGACTTTTAAGGGAGGTGAAAGCTAAGTGTCAGGGAGGAGGTGTGATCCTGTAAGATCATAAATGTTATATACAAAGGCAGTTGTCACATTTGCTCTTTTTGGATGACGCAATGATAGCGGCTTATATTCCTTCGCTAAGTTTCAGGGACTGGAGGTGCGGTTGGAAGAGTGTGTGTACACCAAGATGAAACCAAGTTAGGGCACACAGAACCTTACTAGTTTGTGACTTTGTAAATGATCCAAGTCGGATCGAAACGTCGTGGTAAGTTTCTTTCTCCTATGTGTGTGTTGTTCCAGTCACGGTATTGTGATTTTGTGTTCTTAATAGGTAATATATACAATTAATGAAAGACTGGAAATCAAATTGAAAGTAAAGTGTATGAGGTGAGTGAATGTATTCAGATACTTACAAGTCTAAAATAAAATAATTGTGGTAAATTACATATTGCATAATCAGCTAGGTATGTATGTTCTAGGTATGTATGTGTGTGCACTCACCTATATGTGATTGTAGGGTCGAGTCATAGCTCCTGACCCCGTTTTTGCTGGTCGCTACTAGGTTCTCTCTCTCCCTGCTCAAAGAGCCTTATCGTACTCACCTAGTTGTGGTTGCAGGGGTCGAGTTACAGCTCCTGGCTCCGCCTCTTCACTTGTATCTACTAGATCACTCTTCCTGTTCCATGAGCTTTATCATACCCTATCGTGTGTGTACTCACCTCACCTAGTTGTACTCACCTAGTTGTGGTTGCAGGGGTCGAGTCACAGCTCCTGGCCCCGCCTCTTCACTGGCCGCTACTCAGTCAGTCTACCCGCTCCATGAGCTTTATCATACCTCTCCTTAAAGCTATGTATGGATCCTGCCTCCACTACATCACTTCCCAGACTATTCCACTTCCTGACAACTCTATGACTGAAGAAATACTTCCTAACATCCCTGTGGTTCATCTAAGTCTTCAACTTCCAAATGTGACCTCTTGTTGCTGTGTCCCATCTCTGGAACATTCTATCTCTGTCCACCTTGTCGATTCCTCTCAGTATTTTATATGTCGTTATCATATCCCCTCCCCTCTAGCTCTCCTGTCTTCGTGTGTGTGTGTGTACTCACCACCTAATTGTGCTTGCAGGGGTCGAGACTTAGCTCCTGGCCCCGCCTCTTCACTGACCGCTACTAGGTCCTCTCCCTGCTCCATGTGTGTGTGTGTATGTGTGTGTGTGTATGTACACTATAAAAGTTCGGGTCATAATGAACAACTGTCACTGAATAACCGGAAAAATGGACGGGAACTCGAACCGCGGTCCTGGCACATAGTAGGCCCAAAGCTGTACCGCTGAACCACGTGATCTACAACAAGGAGATTTTTAACAAACAACATTTCTGTGACATGTTTATAGCAGCGGCACCAACTGTGACCCTTCTGTGTATTCATACACACTGGAATTTGACTTTAATCCATATTTTAGGATAACAGCATTCCTGTTGATAGCAAACGAGTGAATTACAGCCTTAATGACCCACGTACAGTCGACAGAGGATTATGTTAATAGTGGAATCGTTCCAGGAAGATAATGAGGTCAATAAGTTACCGATTCCCAGGGCAGGAACAAAGATACTCTTAAATATCAACAACCAACACACACGTCCCTGATGCCGTATTCTGTTGTTTACGTTCTTGAACGCAGAGTCTGAAATCCGGATTATATATATTTTGTTGTTTACGTTTTTGAACGCAGAGTCTGAAATCCTTCCATTATTTTCAAAATATTTACCGTGTTCATGTACACCTTAACTGCAAACTAAACAAAAAATGGGTTACATTATTTTTTTTTAAAGGCAGGATGGAGGTGGAGCCAGGCAGCGAGGTGGAGCCAGGTAGAGAGGTTGATCCAGCAGGCGAGGTCAGGTCAGACTGCCAGGATGAGCCAGACGTGTTGGGCGAGGCTGGGCTGGTGGTGGACCTGGCTCTTCTGAAGAAGGGCTTCTCCCAGAGCCCCGAGGGTCAACTCCAACTTCAGGGCTACCTTGACGCTTATACTGAGATGAACAAGTAATACTACCTGGGATTTATATACTACCTGGGATTTATATACTACCTGGGATTTATATACTACCTGGGATTTATATACTACCTGGGATTTATATACTACCTGGGATTAATGTAATACTACCTGGGATTTATGTAATACTAATAATAATATCTTTATTTACTACAAGTACATGTACATGGTATACAGGCCTAGCTGACATCAGTGACATACTACTATATAGAAAGTCCCTTGTTATGCTGAGCATTTCGGGCAGATTAGGTCAGTGTCCTAAAATGCGACTCACACCAGTCGACTAACACCCAGGTACCCATTTTACTGATGGGGAACATAGACAACAGGTGTAAAGAAACACGCCCAATGTTTCTGCCCTGGGATTTATGTAATACTACCTTGAATTTATGTAATACTACCTTGGATTTATGTAATACTACCTGGGATTTATGTAATACTACCTGGGATTTATGTAATACTACCTGGGATTTATATACTACCTGAGATTTATATGCTACCTGGGATTTATATAATGCTACCTGGGATTTATATGATGCTACCTGGGATTTATATTATTACATGACTTAAAGCATGTGTGACTCCTTATGTTTTTTAATAGAATCCAATTTTCAATGATAAAAAAGAAGTAATTTTTAATATGCTGATAGTAATGACTATATGTAGCTCAATAACATCATTGAGAGAGAGAGAGAGAGAGAGAGAGAGAGAGAGAGAGAGAGAGAGAGAGAGAGAGAGAGAGAGAGAGAGAGAGAGAGTTTCCAGCCTCTTGTTTTATCGGCATCGCTGGTATATTTAAAATTCAATTTCAATCTCACGTATACAAACACATTCCATTTTGGTTTATACTTCCGGCTTTTATTTTTTTAAATTTAATGTCTATATTATGGGGCGCATACACATCCTGTGGGCGGAAGTCAATAGATTACCGAGGAACATAATGGGTCCATATGTCGAGCAGTATCCAGGTTGGTGCGAGGCCACAGCTGTCACAGTCATGATGGAACAGACAGTGTTGACACCTGATGTACAGATATACGTGGTCATGGGATGGGTATACCTGGTCATGGGATGGGTATACCTGGTCAAGGGATGGGTATACGTGGTCATGGGATGGGTATACGTGGTCATGGGATGGGTATACGTGGTCATGGGATGGGTATACGTGGTCATGGGATGGGTATACGTGGTCATGGGATGGGTATACGTGGTCATGGGATGGGTATACGTGGTCATGAGATGGGTATACGTGGTCATGGGATGGGTATACGTGGTCATGGGATGGGTATACGTGGTCATGGGATGGGTATACGTGGTCATGGGATGGGTATACGTGGTCATGGGATGGGTATACGTGGTCATGGGTTGGGTATACGTGGTAATGGGATGGATATGTGATCACCCACATGATGGGTATGTGATCACCCACAGGATGGGTATGTGATCACCCACAGGATGGGTATGTGACTTACCACCCACAGGATGGGTATGTGATCACCCACAGGATGGGTATGTGATCACCCACAGGATGGGTATGTGATCACCCACAGGATGGGTATGTGATCACCCACAGGATGGGTATGTGACTTACCACCCACAGGATGGGTATGTTACCACCCACAGGATGGGTATGTGACTTACCACCCACAGGATGGGTATGTTACCACCCACAGGATGGGTATGTGACTTACCACCCACAGGATGGGTATGTGACTTACAACCCACAGGATGGGTAGGGATTAGTTTAATAGTTTTATTATGCACATCATACCCATGCTGTGGGCGGTAGTTTAGAGATTACAGAGGCACATAACGAGTCCAGGGACTGGGCACCCATATAATAGCAGCTAGACAAGTTACAGTCGTAATGAACTACTTACAACTACGTGATCTGAGTACAGTCGTAATATTTAATCATACTTGAGGATCCTGCATGTACAACGCCTTTTCTCGATGCTCCACGTTTTCCTTGGCTTCAAATTGAGTCTTGTTCATTATGTTTCACTCGGAACATAATGAACAATGACTCAGATAAGAATTGTTCGGATTTTTAACCCAGGAGGGTTAGCTACCCAGGATAACCCAAAGAAAGTCAGTGTATCATCAAAGAACTGTTTTCTCTTATTTCCACTGGTGTCCTCAGTCTTGTCCCCCAGGATGCCACCCACACCAGTCCACTAACACCAAGGTACCTACTTATTTGTTAGGTGAACGGGGACAGCAGGTGTAAGTAAACACGCCTTGAAAGCCAACGAAAACGCTGTATATGCGGGGCCCTCCTGTCCATCCATGGGGCGGGTAATACAGCTATCAAACCAACACATATTTACGCACAAGCTATAACGAATTTGATTAAAACAATTTGTTTCTCTCGCCAGATTTTTTCAGATCATGGGGCCACTGTTTCAAGTCGTCTCCAGCGATGTGCAGTCAAAAGTAAGCAAGCATTTACTGCCATTTTAAAAAATATATTAAGTTTGACGGCTCCTTGCAGATTAGATTGGACGCTCTGCTGTCTCTGATAAGTAAATGCTAAACGATCATTCTTAGTTACTTCTTGTAATATTGGTAACTGGGATTTACACTTACCTCGTAGGCGAGGCTGGTGTTACCACCCGGCCACCATGCAGCCTACTCTTATTTTGATTCGATATCATTCTTCACAAGGTTCCAAAACGTCCATTTTGACGCTTCCTGTTAACTTAAAAACGCTGTTTTCTTTAAGTTAAACTGGGATATGTTAGGTTAGATTAAGTTAGGTTATGTTAGGTTAGGTTATATTAGGTTAGGTTTATGTTATGTTATGTTAGGTTAGTTTACGTTAGGTTAAGTTAGATTGCGTTAGGTTAGGTTAGTTTACGTCAGGTTAGGTTAGATAAGGTTGGTGGTAGTGAGGACGTTGCAGATAACTCAATACTCCACATAGATGTTATCAAACGTAAATCACTGGTCTTAACATGCAGCCAGAGCGCTCATGCATACTTTATAATCTAGATATTATATTTTTTTAAATGTAACAAAGGCGTTCTATTTAGAAATAATTCAGAATTCAGGTCTTGTAATATTGGTAGCTGCTTCCCCATAATTACAATAATAATAATAATAATAATAATAATAATTACGCATACCACCACTACTAATAATAACGATAATAATAACAATAATAATAATGTAGATGAATGGTTCAGAGAACCGACAAGTTATAAATTAGACATATATGCAACACTTGCATATGTGTCTAATTTATAATAATAATAATAATTATACTACTACTAATAATAATCAATGACATGTCTGCCAGTGTGTTTCTACTCTACAGCTGGCTAAAGTTCACTACATTATTGATATCTATATTGACTCTGCACCAGAGTATGCAATAAGAGGTGTGAGTGTTGCAGGTTGCACTGCTGCGAGAGTACCTGGGAGGTGAGGTCGGGGACCACTACTACACCCTGCACTCCATGATCACTTACGAGACACAGACCAATCTTCTCAGCAGTAAGACCAGAGCCTCTGGAGCCCGGACGCTGCTACGTCTTCACAGAGCCTTAGGTAGTGTGTGTAGTCACCTGTTTGTAGTTGCACGGGTCGATTCGCAGCTCCTGGAGTCGCTAAGTCCACTCTCTACCTCCTCCAAGAACCTTATGGTACCTCTTCTTGAAGCTATGTATAGATGCTGCCTTTGCTACTTCACTCTCGGGTTGTTCCACTTCCTGACAGCTCTAAAGTTGAAGAAATACTTCCTAATATGATCCTTATGTCTCATCTGAGTCTTCAACTTCCAGTTGTGTACCCTTGTTCCTGTGTCCCATCTCTGAAACATTATGGCCCTGTTCACCTTGTTAATTCCTTTCAGCATTTTATACGTCTTTATCATGTCCCCCCTATCCCTTCTGTGTGTGTGTGTGTGTGTGTGTGTACTCACCTAATTGTGGTTGCAGGGGTCGAGACTCAGCTCCTGGCCCCGCCTCTTCACTGTCCGCTACTTACTGGGTCTCTTCTCTCCCTGCTCCATGAGCTTTATCATACCTCGTCTTAAAGCTATGTATGGTTCCTGACTCCACTACATCATTTGCTAGACTATTCCACTTCCTGACTACTCTGTGGCTGAAGAAATGCTTCCTAACATCCCTTTGACTCATCTGAGTTTTCAGCTTCCAGTTGTGTCCCCTTGTTTCTGTGTTCCCTCTCTGGAACATCCTGTCACTATCTACCTTGTGTGTGTGTGTGTGTGTGTGTGTGTGTGTGTGTGTGTGTGTGTGTGTGTGTGTGTGTGTGTGTGTGTGTGTGTGTGTGTGTGTGTGTGTGTGTGTGTGTGTGTGTGTGTGTGATTACTTACCTGAAGTTCCAGAAGCAAAGTTACGCTTTTGGTGTTCCATCATGAGAATCTAACTTCTGGGTTTATTGTGAGTATCACTTACCAATCCATCTTGTAACTCGTCAGGAATACTAAGTGGAAACTTCTTGTAAATACGTAAAGACAAGGTTTCGCATGGACAGCAGGCTCTTTACAAGTCACACATGGAAACGCATGCTGTCCACGCGAAACGTTACTCCTCTGTTTTTATCAACTACAATTTGCCGGTGTTCCCAGACCATTACCCATTACATTAGTTAATGAGCCGTCATTAACAGTAGCGCAGTGGTGATGCATGACACTAAAACTTATTGTGTGCACACGCTAGGCTGACGTCAGCAGCACGCAGGGGGGGGTGCTGGCTGGCTGACCCCCCCTTTGCGGTTTCACTTACCAATAACCATGATCAATCATGATGTTTTAGTTTTTAATCTAGTCCCAAAATGAATTGGCTCTCAGTAAGACGCTTGCACACTCTGTCTGCTTGAGCTTCTACACTTAACAGTGAAGTTTTCACTGTTATCTATGCTCCCCTGTCAATAGTTTTGAGGTTAGTATTGAACAGTTTTCATTTTTTTTTACCTGGAGTTAGTATTTATTGGCAGTGTCCTTCATGCCTCTGTTATGAACATTGCTGATGTTATGACTATCATTATAACTTCGTTGTAAGTGGTACCAAATTGGTACCACTTACAACCAAGGTTTTTGGTGAATTGGTACTTACAATTCACCGAAAACTATTGCGTAGAAGAAACTGATGACGTTGTTTCGCTCCGTCCTGGTCCAGGAGGGGCCGAAACCTCGCCATAAGGTTTCTCACCCAAGTGCGAGATTTTCACGAATTGTTCCAGCCACGATATTCCGATTTTCTATTCTGCAAAGTGACACTAATCTCGTTCAACACCGCAGAGTTCGTGACGGAGTTCCTGGAGGTACTGGTATGTCCCTCTGAAGAGGGCAGCTTCGGAGGTCAAGTGTCAGAGCTGTACGGACGCACCCTGGCCAGACACCACGGACTGGTGATCAGGAAGACCTTCTCAGGCATCCTGCTCCTCCTTCCCAAGAGAGGCACCATCATCCACAGAGTAAGACGCAGTCACCCCTCCTAGTGTTGTCACTCGCAGGGAACAGACTGGAGAACACCTAGTAATGAAGAATTAAGATGTAAACGTTTCGCCATCCAGTGGATTTATCAATACAAGGACATAATGTGAAGAACGTTGAACTATATACAAAAGATGAGGTAATCAGTCTCTCAGCCTTGGAGTTGAAGAGCACCGTAGTCTCGAAAAATGTTCAAGACTACGGTGCTCATCAACGACTCCAACACCGTGGGACTCATTACCTCGTCTTTTGTACAGGAGGGCCCCGCTTACACAGCAGGTTAGGTTCCAGTCTAGTGTAGTGCCCCACTTACACAGCAGGTTAGGTTCCAGTCTACTGTAGGGCCCCGCTTACACAGCAGGTTAGGTTCCAGTCTACTGTATGGCCCCGCTTACACAGCAGGTTAGGTTCCAGTCTACTGTAGGGCCCCGCTTACACAGCAGGTTAGGTTCCAGGCTAATGTAGGGCCCTGCTTACACAGCAGGTTAGGTTCCAGGCTATTGTAGGGCCCCGCTTACACAGCAGGTTAGGTTCCAGGCTAATGTAAGGCCCCGCTTACACAGCAGGTTAGGTTCCAGGCTAATGTAAGGCCCCGCTTACACAGCAGGTTAGGTTCCAGGCTATTGTAGGGCCCCACTTACACAGTAGGTTAGGTTCCAGGCTACTGCTGTAAAGCAAAAATGACTGTATAGCGAATCATAGCCTTTTTTCACTTTCAAATGCATATAAAAGCTGCTAACACTATCATATATCAAGTGAGCAGTACAGCTAGACCTTAAAAATGCATATACATTACACAAATTACTTACCCTAAAATATTTTCGTCCTTGGCTTATAGTGAGTGGTGAATATATTTATTGTAGGACGTCTGAATAAATGAAGACTGGGTATAATTGAAAACTGCTGTATCAGCAAAATGCTGTAAAGCGGGGCCTATCTGTATATAGTTCTACAGTCTTTACACTGTCTTTGAACTTGTATTGATAAAGTCACTGGGTGGCGAAACGTCTTACAAATAAATATACCCAGATGTTGGACTTGAGTCCAGTTCCTCATCTTGTCGGTATTGTATACTATTCATGTAGAAAATTTGGGTTATGTTGTGTGTTTCAGATGACCAATGGCAGCCCCGTAGCAGAGAAGGTAGCCATGTCAGAGCTACCATCAGTGATCGTCACCATGCGGGAAGCTTACAACTTCACGCAAAAGCTCTATGAAGAACACGACCTCCTCGCCCTCCCCTGAGCTAGTCTTTTATCCTCACCAAATCTACACATAGAAATCCCTCCCTACGAAAGCAAAAGACTCGGCAGGAGATGTAACATCCCCTCAATGAAAAGCAGGGGTGCCTGCCTCCCAGCATGCATACATAAGGGGGATTACCAATAGACCCCTGGCTGTTTTCAAGAAGGCGCTGGACAAGCACCTAAAGTCAGTACCTGATCAGCCAGGCTGTGGTTGGTACGTCGGTTTACGTGCAGCCAGCAGTAAAAGCCTGGTTGATCAGGCCCTGATCCCCCTGGAGGGGGTTTCGGGGGAGTTGATGAATAACACTTATGTGCAATACTTAGCAATCCTATCATTAACCCTTTACCAGGCTAGGTGTGCCTCATATTTGATTCTGCCATAGAGGGTATTTTAGAGGCGCCTAAAATAAATATACTTGACAAATGAACACAAATAAATATGTCTTAGAATTGCTTATATTATCAGAATATAGGTTGCAAATGTTGCAGTGTCTCAAATTTGATGCGTGGCCTGGTAAAGGGTTAAGATATGTAAGTAAACCATGGTACAGGTGGGGATAGAACCCATGGCAGGTGGGGAAAAAAAGTATGGTATAATGCAATGCTACACTCAGTGGCCACTTTATTAGGCACACCCTTCTAGTACTGGGTAGGGCTTCCCCTTTGTCCCCAGAACAGTCTGAATTATAGATGGCATGGATTCAACGAAGTGCTGGAAACATTCCTTACAAATCTTGGTCCATGTTGACATGACAGCATCACACAGCTGCTGCAGATTTGTTGGCTGCACATTCATGCTGCGAGTCTCCTGTTCATCCATATCCCAAAGGTTTACGCCAGTTTTTGAACCTACCATCTGCATGTCGCAGCAGAAATTGCGATTCGTCATTATTATTATAATCAAAAGAAGTGCTAAACCACAGGGGCGATTCGTCAGACCAGGCGATGTTTCTCCAATCTTCAACTGTCCAGTTTTAGTGAGCCTGTGCCTACTGTAGCCTCATTTTCCTGTTATTAGCTGACAGGAGTGGAACCCGGTGTGGTCTTCTGCTTCCATCGCCCATCTACTTCAAGATTCGACGTGTTGTACGTCCTAGGATGCTCTTCTGCATAACACTGCTGTAACATGTGGTTATTTGAGGTAGTGTCACCTTCCAGTCAGCTTAAACCAGTCTGGCCATTCTCCTCTGACCTCATTAACAAGGCGTTTTTGAACACAGAACTGACTACTGATTTCTCTATGGCTACCCAGTCCCTGGACCCATTATGTGCCTTTATAATGCTGAGGTACGTCCCTGGACCCATTATGTGCTTCAGTAATGCTGAGGCACGGTGCCTGGACTAATTATGTGCCTCTGTAATCATTTAACTACCCCAACAGGATGGGTATGGGGTACATAATAAAGATATTAAACTACCTAACTTCTTTATGCTGGTCCACTCAGATATAAGACATTGTTTGTAAATAATGTAGATGTTAACATTCTGTAATTTATATTTATTTTGTAGTTTGTTCTTGTTGAGGATGTATGCTTTGTAATATAGTAAAGCTATTTTTAATAATGGTGTTGGTATTAATGTCCTCAAGTGGGGGTACAAGTCAAGAAGGAGAGTGTGTGTACTGGTACAAGTCGTGAAGGATAGTGTACTGGTACAGGTCGTGAAGGATGGTGTGTGTACTGGTACAGGTCGTGAAGGATGGTGTGTGTATTGGTACAGATCGTGAAGGATGGTGTGTGTACTGGTACAGGTCGTGAAGGATGGTGTGTGTACTGGTACAGGTCGTGAAGGATGGTGTGTGTACTGGTACAGGTCGTGAAGGATGGTGTGTGTACTGGTACAGGTCGTGAAGGATGGTGTGTGTACTGGTACAGGTCGTGAAGGATGGTGTGTGTACTGGTACAGGTCGTGAAGGATGGTGTGTACTGGTACAGGTCGTGAAGGATGGTGTGTGTAGTGGTACAAGTCGTGAAGGATAGTGTGTGTACTGGTACAAGTAAAGGATAGTGTACTGGTACAGGTCGTGAAGGGTGGTGTGTGTAGTGGTACAAGTCGTGAAGGATAGTGTACTGGTACAGGTCGTGAAGGATGGTGTGTGTAGTGGTACAAGTCGTGAAGGATAGTGTACTGGTACAGGTCGTGAAGGATGGTGTGTGTAGTGGTACAAGTCGTGAAGGATGGTGTGTGTACTGGTACAGGTCGTGAAGGATGGTGTGTGTACTGGTACAGGTCGTGAAGGATGGTGTGTGTACTGGTACAGGTCGTGAAGGATGGTGTGTGTACTGGTACAGTTCGTGAAGGATTGTGTGTGTGTACTGATACAGGTCGTGAAGGATGGTGTGTGTACTGGTACAGGTCGTGAAGGATGGTGTGTGTACTGGTACAGTTCGTGAAGGATTGTGTGTGTGTACTGATACAGGTCGTGAAGGATGGTGTACTGGTACAGGTCGTGAAGGATGGTGTGTGTACTGGTACAGGTCGTGAAGGATAGTGTACTGGTACAGGTCGTGAAGGATGGTGTGTGTACTTGTACAGGTCGTGAAGGATGGTGTGTGTGTACTGGTACAGGTCGTGAAGGATGGTGTGTGTACTGGTACAGGTCGTGAAGGATGGTGTGTGTACTGGTACAGGTCGTGAAGGATGGTGTTTGTGTACTGGTACAGGTCGTGAAGGATGGTGTGTGTACTGATACAGGTCGTGAAGGATGGTGTACTGGTACAGGTCGTGAAGGATGGTGTGTGTGTACTGATACAGGTCGTGAAGGATGGTGTACTGGTAAAGGTCGTGAAGGATGGTGTGTGTACTGGTACAGGTCGTGAAGAATGGTGTGTGTACTGGTACAGGTCGTGAAGAATGTATAAGAGAAATCTCCAGGACCTTGGTAAGAGAGACCTCGAGATAAAGGTGATGCAGGCAAAACAAAGTAATAATACTAATACTACTAATAATAATATTAATAATAATACCACCACCACCAAAAACAACAATAACAATAATATTAATATCTGAATCGCTTCGAAAAAAATAGCTGGCCTAGTCTTGCAGGTTCATCACCTTCTCTTATTGGTGTCATTTCCTTGACTGTGTTATGAAGGTTCACATTACCACTTCCTACAGTTTTGATCTTTGGGGGGTAAAGTCCCGATATACTGGACGAGCTTTTACTTCCGCAACGTTTCTCTCTTTGTAGAGCTTTATCAAGTCATGTTTCGCTCTTTGTAGAGCTTTATTAAGTCATGTTTCGCTCTTTGTAGAGCTTTATCAAGTGATGTTTCACTCTTTGTAGAGCTTCATCAAGTGATGTTTCACTCTTTGTAGAGCTTTATCAAGTCATGTTTCACTCTTTGTAGAGCTTTATCAAGTCATGTTTCACTCTTTGTAGAGCTTTATCAAGTCATGTTTCTCTCTTTGTAGAGCTTTATCAAGTCATGTTTCAGTTTTTGTAGAGCTTTATCAAGTCATGTTTCTCTCTTTGTAGAGCTTTATCAAGTCATGTTTCTCTCTTTGTAGAGCTTTATCAAGTGATGTTTTACTCTTTGTAGAGCTTTATCAAGTCATGTTTCTCTCTTTGTAGAGCTTTATCAAGTCATGTTTCTCTCTTTGTAGAGCTTTATCATGTTTCGCTCTTTGTAGAGCTTTATCAAGTGATGTTTCTCTCTTTGTAGAGCTTTATCAAGTCATGTTTCTCTCATTGTAGAGCTTTATCAAGTCATGTTTCACTCTTTGTAGAGCTTTATCATGTTTCGCTCTTTGTAGAGCTTTATCAAGTGATGTTTCTCTCTTTGTAGAGCTTTATCAAGTCATGTTTCTCTCATTGTAGAGCTTTATCAAGTCACGTTTCGCTCATTGTAGAGCTTTATCAAGTCACGTTTCGCTGGGTGTCACGACTTGAAGCTCTTCACTGATCGAAGCTGTCCCAGTTAAAGCTTTTTCCGCCTCTTGGTTCTTGATACCCAAGCTGGTACTTGACACCCAAGCTGGCTCTTGATACCCAAGCTGGCTCTTGATACCCAAGCTGGTACTTGACACCCAAGCTGGCTCTTGATACCCAAGCTGGTTCTTGATACCCAAGCTGGCTCTTGATACCCAAGCTGGCTCTTGATACCCAAGCTGGTACTTGACACCCAAGCTGGCTCTTGATACCCAAGCTGGTTCTTGATACCCAAGCTGGCTCTTGATACCCAAGCTGGCTCTTGATACCCAAGCTGGCTTTTGATACCCAAGCTGGCTCTTGATACCCAAGCTGGCTCTTGATACCCAAGCTGGCTCTTGATACCCAAGCTGGTTCTTGATACCCAAGCTGGCTCTTATACCCAAGCTGGCTCTTGATACCCAAGCTGGTTCTTGATACCCAAGCTGGCTCTTGATACCCAAGATGGTTCTTGATACCCAAGCTGGCTCTTGATACCAAGCTGGTTCTTGATACCCGCTGGCCTTGATACCCAGCTGGCTCTTGATACCCAAGCTGGCTTTTGATACCTGTGGCTCTTGATACCCAAGCTGGCTCTTGATACCCAAGCTGGCTCTTGATACCCAAGCTGGTTCTTGATACCCAAGCTGGCTCTTATACCCAAGCTGGCTCTTGATACCCAAGCTGGTTCTTGATACCCAAGCTGGCTCTTGATACCCAAGATGGTTCTTGATACCCAAGCTGGCTCTTGATACCCAAGCTGGCTCTTGATACCCATGCTAGCTCTTGATACCCAAGCTGGTTCTTGATACACAAGCTGGCTGTTATACCCAAGCTGGCTCTTGATACCCAAGCTGGTTCTTGATACCCAAGCTGGCTCTTGATACCCAAGATGGTTCTTGATACCCAAGCTGGCTCTTGATACCCAAGATGGTTCTTGATACCCAAGCTGGCTCTTGATACTCAAGATGGTTCTTGATACCCAAGCTTCGCTCTTCAGGTCTCTACACCGCCCCTGGGAGACCCTGGTCTCCTGTGCTGTCTTCCTGGGCTGCAAGGCTCCCACGGTGTGCAGTTGTTGTGGCTTTTGTTCTGTGTACTGCTGTTGTTTCCAGGCTGGCTATTGTTGTGTTATTGTCAGAGTACTGTGTGTGTGTGTGTGTGTGTGTGTGTGTGTGTGTGTTAGAGGAAGTAAAGAGTGAGTCAGACCCAGAAGCCTTGCTTGAGGGTTAACGAGCACCATTTGAGAGAGAGAGAGAGAGAGAGAGAGAGAGAGAGAGAGAGAGAGAGAGAGAGAGAGAGAGAGAGAGAGAGAGAGAGAGAGAGAGTGATGAAAATGGTCTTGCCAACCGATAAGTTGAAGAACGAAATATTTGTGCGACATTTGGGTATCTTCGTTGAGGAAACGTTTCGCCAGGCAGTGGCTTCTTCAATCGAGTACAAAGAATAACAGTGGAAGATGAGTAGTTTGAGGTAATCAGTCCCTCAGGCTGGAGTCGATGTGTTCAGTTCACCAATACCGAGATTGATAGATTGAACACATCCAGGCTGAGGGACTGATTACCTCAAACTCCTCATCTTTCACTGTTATTCTCTGTACAGAACTGAAGAAGCCACTGGCTGGCGAAACGTTTCCTCAACGAAGATACCCAAATGTCGCACAAGTGTCCAAGGATCTCAATGGAAATAAGTCACTTTGTCTTGACTTTTTCGGGTTATCCTGGGTAATCTACACATATACTGTTATGATCAATTATGTAACTGTGTTTGTGTGTACTTGTACCTGAATAAACTTAGTGTTATTCTCCAGAGAGAGAGAGAGAGAGAGAGAGAGAGAGAGAGAGAGAGAGAGAGAGAGAGAGAGAGAGAGAGAGAGAGAGAATTGCATTATCCGAGTACCGTCTTCCCGAGGAAAACCTGGGGTAGCTGATGGTAGTAGTGGATTTTCCAGCAGTATGGCCTTGACCATTGTTCCCTTTGTGTACACTATAATGTGATGTGACCTTTGTATGTATGCTGAGGTCCCCTTCATGTTTATGTAAGGTCCATCAATATTCACCCTCGCTACTACACATTCTTCCCTCCTCGTCCCTTCCCCGGATCTGGAAATGACAAGCTCTGTCATCCATACCGTGAATCAACTAAATAAAACGACACAGAATGAACGAAAATTTAGAACGTTGTTCCTGGAAATGATTAAAAGAAATAATAAAAGACGTGAAAATATTGAGAAATATCAAGGTTTTTCATGTTTCTTAAATTATATTATAGGAAATTAAAAAAAAAATGAGATAGAATATTTTCATGTTTTATATATATATATATATATATATATATATATATATATATATATATATATATATATATATATATATATATATATATATATATATATATATATTTCAAGTATTTTTAAGGAATTAATTTTTCTATTAAAATTAATATATTTTTGCAAAAAGAATTCATATATAATAAAAATGCTTAATCTGACAGGAAAACAAGTGTAGCTATCAGCCTAACTTAACCTTACACTGAATATATACATAGAAGTATATTTCTCTCAGCGTATATTACAGAATATATACACCGAGAGATGTATATTTCTCTCAGAGTATATACTCTAAGAGTTCACTTTAATCACTATTTTAGGGATTAAAGTATTCTTGTCTGGTGTTGACGAGGTGACCTACACCCTTAATGACCCTCGTGTAGTAGGTAGACTTTCAACCCCCATTAACCAACTAAGCTAATCTTTCTACGACTTTATTTCGCTCAGTCTAAGGAGCTGAGATAAGTTTTAACAGACTTAACATTACATAGTTTAAACAGAATAAGCATAACTTGAAGTTCAATCTGATTTTTACAGGAGTATTATATATATATCAAATAAATAACGTTATCTACAAGATGACTCACAGGTCTGGTGAGGTAATGGCAATGACCAATAAAAACAACAAATTTTTTAACAATGACGTGATGTATTTATTAATGGAACTGAAACAATGAAATGTTGTTTTTGTAATGTGTCTCGCTGGTGACAGTTCAAGAGTTATTTATCATGTTAGTTAACCTTGAAACAATCAACGGTATTGGACAGGTATTGTACCGTGGTGAACGATCTAGTTGACAGTAGTGAATGTTACATCAGTCAGAGCCTATTGTAGTGGTAGACAGTGCCACACTACTACTACTGTAGTGGTAGACAGTGCCACACTACTACTACTGTAGTGGTAGACAGTGCCACACTACTACTACTGTAGGGGTAGACAGTTCCACACTACTACTACTGTAGTGGTAGACAGTGCCACACTACTACTACTACTGTAGTGGTAGACAGTGCCACACTACTACTGTAATGGTAGACAGTGCCACACTACTACTGTAGTGGTAGACAATACCACGCCACTACTGCAGTGAGAGATAGTGCCATACTACTACTGCAGTGGCAGACAGTGCCACACCACTACTGCAGTGACAGTCACACCACTACTGTAGTGGCAGACAGTGCCACACTACTACTGCAGTGGTATACAGTGCCATACCACTACCGTAGTGCCAGACAGTGCCATATGGTTCACCTTCAGCAGTAGTAGCGTCTTCACCTCACAACCGAAACAGCCAGGGTCGAATCCTGGGCAGGGTAAGACGTATAGGCAAGTCATCTACGTAATTCTCCTGCCCACTGGTACCTAGCTAGTCAGTATTTTGCCGGAAGATTGTTGGCTATCTTGGTTCACATCCTAGGAGGATAATTCACAAATGGAAATGAACCACATTGACCGACTTGGGTTATAGTGGATTATTATCCTTAAGAGGTTAATGATCTTGGGTTAAATTTGATTATTATCCATCTGGGGTTAATCTGAGTCAAGTCTCCTTCAAGATGGACTGAGATAATGTTTGTCATGGAGCAGAAAAGAGGCTGATCTTGTAAGCTTAGACGTGAATACTACTATACTACTATGACTACTACTACTACCACAACTACTACTACCACGACTACCACTACTACTCTCCTGCCTCTCTATATAACCTGTTTTCTCTGATACTCCTTATGTAGCTGTAGTGATCACGGTCCCACGACCGAAACGTCTTCAAGGGAAAAAAAGGCCTCTTCAGTGAACGCATTTGTGTACACTCACCCGCAAAAGACACTGAAAGGAATATGACAATTTAAATTTCAACCATAACTTTAAAAGCTTCTAGTTGACACAAGAACAACAACAAACTCACCATGGTACCTTGCAGGACCCAACACACAACACGCAACACACACACACACACAACACACACATACAACACACAAACACACAATACACACACAACACAACACACACACACACACACAGGAGCTATGACTCGACCCCTGCAACCACAACTAGGTGAGTACACACACAACACATCATACACACACACAACACACATACAATGCAACACACACACACAGGAGCTATGACTCGACCCCTGCAACCACAAGTAGGTGAGTACACACACAACACATCATACACACACAACAACACACACACAATGCAACACACACACACAGGAGCTATGACTCGACCCCTGCAACCACAACTAGGTGAGTACACACACAACACAACATACACACACACAACACACATACAATGCAACACACACACACAGGAGCTATGACTCGACCCCTGCAACCACAACTAGGTGAGTACACACACAACACATCATACACACACAACAACACACACACAATGCAACACACACACACAGGAGCTATGACTCGACCCCTGCAACCACAACTAGGTGAGTACACACACAACACAACATACACACACACAACACACATACAACACAACACAAACAATACATGGAAATTCTCTTCTCACGGTGAGCAATAATCTTTTCTTATATATTCTTTGTAGAGCAGGCAAGGAGCTTTCAACACATTGTTTTGGTATAAGTCAACATGAAAGTTGAGTGTGGGAGTCAGCAGCACGGCCAGCCGCAGCTTCCTGTCCCCCCACAAGGACAACACACGCCATGGCACGCTCATCTACATCAAATTCATGGAAAAAGCTACTTGTTTTGTGAGCTGTTGTACACCACATGCCCATCCTGTGTGGACGGCAGCCACGCACACGCGCGCGCACACACACACGTAAAGAAACTAGAGAAAGTGCAAAGGTTTGCGACAAGGTTAGTTCCACAACTCAGGGGTCTGTCTTATGAAGAAAGGTTGAGGGAAATAGGACTAACAACACTGGAGGAAAGAAGGGTCAGAGGAGACATGATAACGACATGCAAAATACTGCGGGGAATCGACAAGGTAGACAGGGACAGGATGTTCCAGAGAGGGAAAACAGAAACAAGGGGACACAACTGGAAGCTGAAGACTCAGATGAGTCAAAGGGATGTTAGGAAGCATTTCTTCAGCCACAGAGTAGTCAGGAAGTGGAATAGTCTAGAGAAAGATATAGTGGAGGCAGGAACCATACATAGTTTTAAGACGAGGTATGATAGAGCTCATGGAGCAGGGAGAGCAGAGACCCAGTAGCGGACAGCGAAGAGGAGGGGCCAGGAGCTGAGACTCGACCCCTGCAACCACAATTAGGTGAGTACAATTAGGTGAGTACATACACACACACATACACAACACTGGAGGACAGAAGGGTTCGAAGAGACATGATAACGACATACAAAATACTGCGGGGAATCGACAAGGTAGATAGTGACAGGATGTTCCAGAGAGGAAACACAGAAACAAGGGGACACAACTGGAAGCTGAAGACTCAGATGAGTCAGATGGATGTTAGGAAGCACTTCTTCAGCCATAGAGTAGTTAGAAAGTGGAATAGTTTAGCGAACGATATAGTGGAGGCGGGAACCATACATAGTTTTAAGACAAGGTATGATAAAGCTCATGGAGCAGGGAGAGCAGAGACGCAGTAGCGGACAGTGCAGAGGCGGGGCCAGGAGCTGAGTCTCGACCCCTTCAACCACAATTAGGTGAGTACAATTAGGTGAGTACACACACACACACACACACACATACACACACACACATACTATGACTCAACCCCTGCAACCACAACTAGGTGAGTACACACACACACACACACACACACACACACACACACACACACACACAAACACACACACACACACACTAACACACACCATATACAACAAGCCCAGTTTTCAATCGACATGCGCCTAGGACAAAATAGTAACTAACACACATACATACACACACACACACACACACACAGAGTAGTCAGGAAGTGGAATAGTCTAGAGAAAGACATAGTGGAGGCAGGAACCATACACAGTTTTAAGAGGAGGTATGATAAAGCTCATGGAGCAGGGAGAGCAGATACCTAGTAGCGGGCAGCGCAGAGGCGGGGCCAGGAGCTGAGTCTCGACCCCTGCAACCACAATTAGGTGAGTACAATTAGGCGAGTACACACACACACATACATACAACAGGCCTAGTGTCTAATCGACATGTGCCTAGGACAAAATGGTAACTAACACACAGAGGGCAGGATCCATACATAGCTTTAAGAAGAGGTATGCTCACGGAGCACGGAGAAACTGACCTAGTAGCAACCAGCGAAGAGGCGGGGCCAGGAGGTATGAATCGACCCTGCAACCACAATTAGGTGAGGACACACACAGAGAGGTATGGAGCAGGGGGAGTTTACCTAGTAGCGACCAGCGAAGAGGCGAGACCAGGAGCTGTGAATCGACCCCTGTCACAGTCGAACTCACTCACAGTGAGTTCGACTGTAACAGAGACGATCAAACTGAAAATAATGTGAGTACTGCGTATTTCGGCGAGACACAGAGTCCCTCTTCAGCAGACTATGACAGAGTGGGTTGGGGTGGGTTGGGGTGGGTTGGGGTGGGTTGAGGTGGGTTTCGTGACTGTGATTACAGCTGTGCAATTTGCTTTTTGCTGGTCTCTGGGGATTTCCTTGTGGTTGACAGCAAGGCTGTGTGTCCTGGGCTGATACTGTGTTGCTGCTGCTGCTGCTGACCCCGCTCTGCTGCTGACACCATCCTGCTGCTGATACAGTGCTACTGCTGACACCGTGCTGCTCCTAACACCGTGCTGTGGCACACTACATTTATTGCCAAGGAGTAAGGAGGAACAAACAGCAGTAGGTACACTTCCCAGAGCCATCAAGGCAACAAGTACCTTCAGGGACGCTTAACCATCACCACAGAAACCTAATTACCTTCCCGTACATAAGTGCCAGTTTCCTCATCCTCAAGACTGTTCTCATTATAAGATTCACATAAGAAGATCGATTTTTCAATTATCACAGGAGGGACCTTAGAAGACCTTGGTCATACGACCTCACCAAGGTCAGTAGCAGGGCCAGGAGCTTTAGGTCAACCCCAGGGAGGTGAAGATTATGGAGTTGTGTTTTGGCGTAGCTAAAGGAATAGCGATTCAAAAGAATTGGAGTTACCCTCTGCTTCCTCGGATCAAAGAGATAACTAGGAGGATGTGGCACCAGTGTAGGTCACACTAGTAGTGTGACCTACACTGGTGCCACATCCTTTTTCTCTCTCTCTCTCTCTATCACACACACACATACACAGTTCTTCCATCATTCAAAGCTGCATAGGCCAAAACATGGAAAAAATACAAAAAGCAGAGGATCACAGATACGTCAACTCGAGAGTGACAGACAAAGACTCAACCAAAACCTGCCAGGTGGTGTAATAAGTACCACCTCTGTAGTGTAGGTTACTGTCATTTCATGACGTGACTGTAGTGTCAGGGGTGACACGCACACTGACGCTTGACACCAGGATGACTGACACTTTCGTAGCATTCTATCTGGCACTCCACGGCACTGTGCCATATTTTTTTAGTATGCTGAGGTCAAGTGCACATTCTTCAGTGTGAGGTTATGTGCATATTCTTAAGAATGAGGTCATGTGCATATTCTTTAGAGGTCATGTGCACATTCTTCAGTGTGAGGCCATATGCTCAGTGTTCAGCATGATGCTGTCATGTGGACTCCACACATCAAGTAGCCAATAGGTTATAGAAAGCTCTATAGTACTAGATATCATTATAGACTGATATAGGCCTGGATAGTCAGGATTATCAGCCTTAATTGCTTTGGCAAATCTCTAGCACAAAAACACAGGTCTCACTAGCTCTTTATTTCTACAAGTACATGATACAACTTATACAGACCATAGCTAACATCAACGACATACTATATAGAAAGCCCCTGGTTATACCTGGAGTTCGGGGGTCAACGCCCCCGCGGCCCGATCCGTGACCAGGCCTCTCGGTGGATCAGGGCTTGATCAACCAGGCATTTCTGGCAACTTAGGTTAATACTGTCCCCCAGGATGACACCCACACCAGTCGGCTAACACCTAGGTACCTACTTACTGCTAGGTGAACAGGTACAGCAGGCATCTTAGGGAAACACACCCAATGTTTCCACCCGTACCGGGGATCGAACCACGGACACTCAATGTGAGAGCTGAGTGCGCTACCAATCGAACTACTGAGTGGTCTGGTGGCTAAAGCTCTCGCTTCACACGGCGAGGGTCTGCGTTCGATTCCCAATGCGGGTAGAAACATTGGGCGTGTTTCTTTACACCGGTTGTCTATGTTCACCCATCAGTAAAATGGGTACCTGAGAGTTAGTCGACGGTTGTGGGTCGCATCCTAATTTGCCCGAAATGCTCTGCATAACAAGGGGCTTTCTATATAATAGTATGTCATTGATGGACCAGAAGGTGACATTGAATTACAGGTCTACAAATGTTCTCTTGTATTCTGCTGAGTCGCTGGAGATGTCATACCGGAACCTTGATCAATTAATACCGTTATCTTTCGTCTTGAATACTAAGTGAGGACAACTTGATCCTACTGCTGTGATGCTCTTATTTACAAAGGTATCTTATGCATTGACGGGATTGGATACCGTATGAGAGCAACTGAATCTTACTGATGTGATGTTCTTGTTTACAAAGATATCCTTTACATTGATGGGATTGAATACCATATGAGAGCAACTGGATCCTATTGCTGTGATGCTCTTGTTTACAAACCTATCTTATACAATGACGGGATTGAATACCATATGGGAGCAACTGGATCCTACTGATGTGATGCTCTTGTATACAAAGCTATCTTATACAATGACGGGATTGAATACCATTATTTTACAGATACTTTCACTTTAAATGCAGAGTTAAAAACCAGTTCGTGTCTAGATGTTGATGGTTTTCATAGGCGGATGACTGGTGGCAACTAGTGGCAGCTGGTGGCAGCTGGTGGCAGCTGGTGGCAGCTAGTGGCAGCTGGTGGCAGCGTGTTGCTGAGGGGCTGCCAAGGTTACTGGGTGCCGCCCCGCCACACCTGCGACCACACCCGCACACCTGTCAACCACACCTGCAGCCACAATCGAACACCTGTCAACCACACCTGCAACCACAACCTAACACCTGTCAATCACACCAGCGACCACACACACACACACACACACACACGCCCCCGGTGGCCCAGTGGTAAAGCTCTTGCTTCACGCACGGAGGGGCCGGGTTCAATTCCCGGTGGGGCAGAAACATTTCGAAGTGTTTCCTTACACACACATACATACAACAGGCCTAGTGTCTAATTGACATGTGCCTAGGACAAAATGGTAACTAACACACACACACACACACACACACACACAGGGTAAAGCTCTTGCTTCACGCACGGAGGGGCCGGGTTCAATTCCCGGTGGGGCAGAAACATTTCGAAGTGTTTCCTTACATACACATACACACACACATATATACAACAGGCCTAGTGTCTAATTGACATGTGCTTAGGACAAAATGGTAACTAACTAACACACACACACTCTTTGCTGGTACACTTCGACCATCGACTTGAATTCTATTACCAAATCCCAACACACGAGGTTTCATTATTTTAAACACACCTAATGTAGGTAATAACAATTAGTTGATAATTACCGGGGAGTAGTGGAGTGTTTTAACGCAATTAAGATGGAACAGATGGGAATAAATCTAATGTTTTAGTAGTTAATACATGAATGACGCTGGGGAATGTGTCTCTTACCTATGTACAGTATGTTATTTTACCTTTGATTTAAATGCACACATTTCGGTCCATCCTGGTGCAGCATGGGCCGAAATGTGGTGTAGAGTGACCTCTGAAAAGTGTAGTTGTGTTGCGGATTGTTTCAGCCAGGTTATTGAAAGTGAGCAAAGAATTTTGTTAGTGGGTTGGGGTTTGAGAAGGACCCGCCTAGTATGGGCCAATGGGCCTACTGTAGTGTTCCTTCAGTCTTACCTGGAGGGCATTCCGGGGATCAACACCCCCCGCGGCCCGGTCCATGACCAGGCCTCCTTTAGGATTAGGGCCTGATCAACGAGGCTGTTACTGCTGGCCGCACGTAGTCCAACGTACGAACCATAGCCCGGCTGATTCGGCACTCATGTGACTGGTATGGTTCATGTACCACCATACAACACATTCATTGTTGAAAATGGTATTAAATACTGACTAGCTGATGATTAAGACACATGTCCAACAGTTGGGTGTCAGTCCCTCAGACTGGAGAAGTTCAACTCCATGGAGCTGAACTTCTCCAGGCTGAGGGACTGACCACCTCAAATACCTTTTCTCCAAGGTTGTTGGACTGATTACATCATCTTTATTTCATTACTACTGCTGCCTTTGTATTTGACTGAAGAAGCCTACCGTGTAGGAGAAACGTTTCACCAATAAAGATACCCAAGTGTTGCACATGTCTTAATCATCAATACCTTCACTGTTACAACACTCAGCCATCAGGAACGTCACTGAGCTCAACGAATTAAACTGTGGTAGTAGTTAGCTGTGTTGCGCACTCCACGTCCTTCATAACCGCTGGTGGAGGCCATAAATCGAGTAGAAGTGAGCAGCTTCCACTCCGACTTCCATTACTCCATTGTAATTGTTGTTGGGTTTATAGGGCTATTGAAAGCGTACGCCGTATCAAGCCCTCAATTCTCCGCTTATCCTCGATATTGTTTGATCGGGAGTTCCGACGCTCGTTCCTGTCCTGACGTGTGCTATAAACTCGCCTTGATACTGTCCAAGAAAAATATGTATTTTAGCCGTGTAATGACGTACGAGAGATCATAGATAAGGTATCGGAACTTGGGAAGAGTGGGTGACCGGCCCGCTCAATACCGGCGTCGGGATGGCAACTTTTATTATTATAATAATAATAATCTTTATTTCTACAAGTACATGGACAACGTATACAGACCATAGGTGACATCAATAACATACTACTATATAGAAATAATCTTCCAGACTCTCAGCAGGACACACTTGTGCTATAAAGCCTGGGTCTTAGCCTGTGTCTTAGCCTGGGTCTTAGCCAGGGTCTTAGCTTGGGTCTTAGCCTGGGTCTTAGCTTGGGTCTTAGCCTGGATCTTAGCCTGTGTCTTAGCCTGGGTCTTAGCTTGGGTCTTAAGCCTGTGTCTTAGCCTGGGTCTTAGCTTGGGTCTTAGCCTGGGTCTTAAGCCTGGGTCTTAGCCTGGGTCTTAGCCAGGGTCTTAGCCAGGGTCTTGTCGTGAGGACATTCAGCAGATAGATTCTCAAGGTTAGACATCACCTCATCTCTGAGAGGAGGTGCGAGAACCGGTTCATGTGTCTTACCTGCTGACGGGGGTTGGCAGAGTAGACCGGACTCCCCTTAGAACTGCCACCACCTTCCTATCCTCTTCCTACTCCTTCTTAAGAACACACAAGAACCTAAGAATGGATGAACACCGCAGCATACCGCCCATACCTGACAAATCCTTCTCAAATTCAATCATTCTTCTCTTCTTTCTCTCTCCCCCCCTCTCTTCCTCCTCCTCCTCCTCCAGGTGTTGATGCTGTTCCCGTTAATCTTGTTCTTGTTCTCCTCCCCGAGGAGAGTAACGGAGCATCGAGTTTCCGCAATTAAAAATAGTTCTAACTTTAGTTATACCCGCATATATTACCTCTGAGATATACCAGTAACTTCAGCGCTTGCACACTAAATATACACGACACAGAACACTTCTAACTTGGTATATAACGTACATTTTGCGTACCAGCAACTGATACATGTTTATGCATGAAGATCCTTGAAGGCGGAGCATGGATACCAAAGCAGGGTGTATATCGCGATTATCAGACGGAGTATCGAGCCTGTAACTCACTCTGGATGTTTCACAAGGGTTTAACGCTTCACGTCACTATAATAACAATGAGTAAATGTCCGGCAACCACGCCCACCTCCTTCATTCACAGTCATTCCAGACTTCCTGAGTGTGTCCACTGGTTGCCACAACTAACATTCCCTCACATTCCACCATCTTCCCTGTACAATAGTGGCTATTAATGAGCAAAACGTGTGCAGGAACTAGCTGTATGTTTTGGTCGCTAAGTTTCGCCTGTACAGCCGGGTTTCTTCAGTCGAACTGAAGATAAATGGTTCAGAGAACCGACACTTTGATGAATGAGACGATTGTTCAACACTTGGGTAAATTTATTGTGGAAACGTTTCGCCAGCAAGTGGCTTCCTCAGTCAAATACATAGAGGACTGGTGGAAGATCAGAAGGAGTTTGAGACAATCAGTCCCTCAGCCTGGAGTCGATGTGATAATATCTTGGCAGTTATCCCAGGTATTCCAGGATGCTGGGAATGGGACCTATAACTCTGCTCACAGGGCATCGGCACATACCAATTGTTTCTAGAATCTTGACCTAATTACCGTACACCAGCTCTAGAAATTTCAAGCCGATCGCATGACATTTTCTCGTGTTATGAACGAAATATAAATGAAAAGGTGAAGGAAGAAACCACAAAGAAAAATAATGTTTTAGGTATTCCCCCGTTGGGGATACCTAAAAATATTTTTCTCCCTTAAACACTCCTAAAACACTAAAAATCCTCTTTGAGAGTAGAACAATGTTTACATAAAGAAAACATTACAATTATGACCAGATATAAACTTGTAAATAACTCATTACCTTTGTAACTTGTTCAGCTATCAATAATTTGGGGCCCAGTCCCTGGACCCATTATGTATCTCTGGGATGGGTATGACGTACATAATAACTGAGAGTAGAGTTAGGCAGCGCGTGTAGCGTGTGATCCCTGGTGGAACCTCCACTAGTTCTCAGTCTATTGTATACACTGCTGGACACCTTACCTGACTCACTGACTTAATGAAGGTTTAGCAGTGTGGCATTGATACTGATGTTGATGTGGACTGTTGTTGCTGCTGCTTTTGTTGCTGTTGCTGCTACTGTTGTTGCTGTTGCTGCTACTGCTGCTACTACTGCTGCTGCTGCTATTGTTGCTGCTACTGTTGTTGCTGTTGCTGCTACTGTTGTTGCTGTTGCTGCTACTGTTGTTGATGTTGCTGCTACTGTTGTTGCTGTTGCTGCTACTGTTGTTGCTGTTGTTACTGATGCTGGTAAAAGTGGTAGTGGTGGTGGTGCTGGTATTACTTTTGTGGTAGCTGCTGCTGCTGCTGCTGCTGCTGCTACTGCTGCTACACTGCTAGCCGTGCTGCTGCCTGCTGCTGCGCTGCTGCCTGCTGCTACTGCGCTCTGCTGCTACGCCTGCTGCTAGCTCGCGCTACTCGCTGCCGCCTGCTGCAGCTGCCCTGCCGCGCTGCTGCGCAGCAGGCGCGCGCTGCGCCGCTGCTGCACGCGCACTGCGCTGCCGCTGCTGCTGCACTGCTGCTGCTCGCTGCTAGCTGCTGCTGCGCTAGCGCTGCTGCGCCTGCTGCTGCACTGCTGTCGCGCGGAGCAGCAGCGCTACTGCCGCTCTGCTGCTGCTGCTGCCACTGCTGCTACCGCTGCTGCTGCTAGCTGCTGCTAGCGCTGCACTGCTGCTGCTACTGCTGCTACTGCTGCTACTGCCTGCTCACTGCCTGCTGCTGCTGCTGCTCTACGCTGCGCTGCTGCTGCTGCTCTGCTTGCTACCGCTACGCTGCTGCTACACGCTGCTCTGCTGCTGTCTACGCTGCTGCTGCTGCGCTGCTAGCTGCACTGCTGCTAGCTGCTGCTGCTACTGCTGCTGCTAGCCACTGCTGCCTGCTGACTGCTGCTGCCTGCACGCGTTACTGCGCTGCTGCACTGCTGCTCTATGCTGCTGCTGCTGCTGCTGCTGCTGCTCTACGCTGCTATGCTGCTGCTGCTAGCTGCACTGCTGCTGCTGCTCTGCTGCTGCTTGCTGCTGCTGCTGCTGCTGCTGCTACTGCTGCTGCTAGCTGCTGCTGCTGCTGCTGCTGCTACTGCTGCTGCTACTGCTGCTGCTGCTGCTGCTGCTGCTGCTGCTACTGCTGCCTGCTGCTGCTGCTACTGCTGCTGCTGCTGCTGCTGCTGCTGCTACTGCTGCTGCTGCTGCTGCTACTGCTGCTGCTGCTGCTGCTGCTGCTGCTACTGCTGCTGCTCGTCTGCCACACCCAACACAGACGCAATATAACAAAAAAAATAAGCCGTGGTACTGGGACAATCTTAGTTCACTGTTACCAGCAACTGAGCGATACATTTTACAAAAACCTACCAGGGTTGACCCACCTTTCTGAGAACGGCCGTCCAAATTCATCAGAATTTTTCGAAAAAAAAAAGAAATTCCCCTACCTGATGGAATTTTCAGCAGTAATATTCCAGTTTTTAATTAATTATGATATATTGAAGTCGCTCTTAGAAAGAACAGGATATATACAAAGAGAGGTTTGTATTTCTCAGTGTATAGACACAGAGATGTATGTATCTCTCAGTGTATAGACACAGAGATGTATGTATCTCTCAGTGTATAGACACCAAGATGTATGTATCTCTCAGTGTATATACACCAAGATGTATGTATCTCTCAGTGTATATACACAGAGATGTATCTCTCAGTGTATATACACAGAGATGTATGTATCTCTCAGTATATATACACAGAGATGTATCTCTCAGTGTATATACACAGAGATGTATGTATCTCTCAGTGTATATACACAGAGATGTATCTCTCAGTGTATATACACAGAGATGTATCTCTCAGTGTATATACACAGAGATGTATCTCTCAGTGTATATACACAGAGATGTATCTCTCAGTGTATAGACACAGAGATGTATCTCTCAGTGTATATACACACAGAGTTAACTTAATCACTATATTAAGTATTCAATTATTCTTGACTGGTGGTGAACGGGTGACATTAACCCTCGTGTAGTAGAAAGGCTTGAAACCCCACTAACTCCCGACGTAGGTAGTGTTGCCAATACAACACTAGCTACACTGCTACCTGTGTATGTAAAAGATTCACTAGCAACATCATTTACTAGTGTATCTTGCTGGTGAATTATCACAATTAACATGCAATCCTAGTTCCCCCCTCCCCACACACACATATACACACGCCCCGATGGCATGGTGGCTAGCGCTCTTGCTTCACGCACGGAGGGCCCGGGTTCAATTCCCGGCGGGGCCGAAACATTTCGAAGTGTTTCGTTACACACACACACCCACACACATACATACAACAGGCCTAGTGTCTAATCGACATGTGCCTAGGACAAAATGGTAACTAACACACGTATAGGAGAGTGACTTCCACATGTACAAGTAAGCTTATTGCACAGGTACATCGGATTTTTCCTAAGACCATTCCGAATTTGCAGTCCAGAGTTTCTTGTGTGCATACACAAACCTTCACCCAGCTACGTTTTCCATCAAAGACTGCAAGAGGCCTTCAGATCAATTCTCCACGCATTAACACCACTTTGACGAGGGATTTCCACAGGTGCAAGTGTTCCAGTGTCACTTGGAGGGGTACAAGGGCAACAAGAGAAGCACAGGCACGCGTGAGGGTCATTACGGAGGTAGGCTAAGCGTGAGTCCATGACGTTATGCATAACAGCACTTAGCCAAGGACTGTTGTGTGTCGCAGCGGTGAGCCAGACAGGAGAACCTTGATGTGGGGTGTGGTTTGTGACCTACTACTACCAATACTACCACCATTACTACTACCACAACTACCACCACAAACACAACGGATGACAGAATACCATCAATTAGCGACATCAAATGATAGCGTCCAACGGAGCTACAAGTGGAGTGCCACAAGGCGTCCGCTCACAACCAATTAAAGACTGATCGAGTTGAAATGGGATCCTGAATGCTGTTGTTTGCGGATGATGGCAAGCTAATGAGGAGAGAAGAGGACTTCAGCAAGCTACAGCAGACTTCAGCAAGCTACAGCAGACTTCAGCAAGCTACAGCAGACTTCAGCAAGCTACGGCAGACTTCAGCAAGCTACAGCAGACTTCAGCAAGCTACGGCAGACTTCAGCAAGCTACAGCAGACTTCAGCAAGCTACGGCAGACTTCAGCAAGCTACGGCAGACTTCAGCAAGCTACGGCAGACTTCAGCAAGCTACGGCAGACTTCAGGAAGGCAAGTAGCCTCGTAGTAACTACTGGCAGTCATACACAACAAGTGATTATTATAAAGATGGGATCACAAGGTACGAGACACAACATCTCGTTTAAGACGCACATCACCGTACACATCATACATATGAGCAGTACGCGAGTTCTCAGCGCCACAATGGAGCCCTCGTCTAGTAAGAAAGTTGAGAAATTTATAACCAGACTGGTCCCTCTGATCGCGGGTTCTAACCCCACCCGTGGTATGGTTTTTTCCCAGCTTGATATTTAGTCACTAGCAGAAGAGACATGATCACAGCTTACAAGATACTCAGTACATTTCAAGGATCACAGGAAAACATTACTGTCTCAGATGATAAGTGATTCACAGTATTGATACCCCTTAAAATTAGGCAAATACAGTGTAATGCAATCCTTTATTGACAGCGTCCACACAGAGGCATATACATACATTTTATATATATATATATATATATATATATATATATATGAATCATTCATTGTTCTCGTTTTCTAAACCGTAATGTGTCCCGCATCACTGACGGAATTTTGGGGAATTTCTATCATGTGTTACAGAATATAGAGATCCGTTTTTTTTCCTTTGTCCTGAATGTTTGTCTGTTAGTTTTTTCAGAATTGGTGGAGTGAAGACATTGATTGAGGGACTGATTACCTGAAACCCCTCCCTATCTTCCACCGTTCTCCTCTGTGTTGGGAGTACAGATGATTATCATCCTTCAGGACTACATGGCTTGTATGATACTAGAGTACAGATGATTATCACCCTTCAAGACTACATGGCTTGCATGATACTAGAGTACAGATGATAATCATCCTTCAGGACTACATGGCTTGCATAATACTATGGGCTACCTTTAGTGCATAGTCCCCACAATTGAATGAGATGTGAATGCAGGTATGGGGATGTGAGGGATGGAAGGGCGTGGGTGTGGGCATACAGAGGGCGTGGGCGTGGGCGCATGTGGTCATGACATCTACACAAGGAAGAGAAAGTCAGCTGTGTTGACTCACCGTGGGTGTGGGTGTGTGTGTGGGGTGGGAGGGGAAGACTAACCCCACTCCATCCCTCCCTCCCCACACCCTCGTAAAAGAAAGTGTGTTCCCTCACCACACCTCCCACACCCCAGGGAGGGGGGGGGAGGGGGGAAAGGCCTCGGGAAAGCCTTTGTCATGAAGGGGTGTAAAAAAAAAGCGTGAAGTGTAAACACTGTTGATTTACACGGAACGGGAAGCTGGAAATAACAAAGTTTCTGTTATTTCCAGTTTGTAACGACGAGAAAGACATTTAACCCCAATTTTAGGGATTAAAGTTTACTGTAACCCAAGTTTTAGGGATTAAAAGTAACATTAACCCCAGTTTTAGGGATTAGAGTCAACTTAACCCCAGTTCTGGGAATTAAAGTTTACCTGACTGGTGTGATTCAGGTGAGACAGAGTGCTAATGACCCTCGATCAGTCAACAGGCTTAAACCCAACAAAGCCACTAAAGCCAGGATCAGCATTGTTCCAGGCTGCCTGTGGAATACGTGGTATTAGTGAGACAATTGTTCCAGTGGGACGAGAGAGAGTAACCGAGTGCTGGACAACTCTCAGTTTTGTGTGCGAGAGTGAAAGTTGTGTGTGTGTACTCACCCAATTGTGGTTGCAGGGGTCGATTCATAGCTCCTGGCCCCGGGCTCCTGTGTGTGTGTGTGGGAGACAAACCAATGCGTTTAAGTCAGTGGTCCACTGTAGTACTGGCATCACTATTGTGGATAGTCTGGTTTGATATTGGGGGGTGTAAGCGGCGAGTGACCTTTGCAGGTGTGTGTGTGTGGACGGGAACAGGTGAATTACGTGCACAGGTGAACGGTGTGAAGGGTCACCTGTGTAGGTGGTGAAGGCTGACCTGTGTGTGACTAGGTGTTACGTGACTGGGCTGTGTTACATCAGTGCGGTGACGGTGTGTCGAGCCCGCACACCCTCCCCCACCTCTATCTCCCATTACGCAACCTCTTACCAGAGCATCTTTGTCTGGTGTGCTGGGATGCTGCGGTTCACTGGGTCGTTGCTCGACCCTCTGGAAACTCATCGAGGGCGCGAGTGATGGTGAATGTGCTTTCTTCTGGCGTGGTTTGACGAACGAGTTCAACCTGCCAAGCCGGCAGTGAGGTGGAAAGTTCTGTCCCATCTCAAATTATTAAGAAAACAATTCTTGTGTAGCGGATAGGTACATACAGTCAGAAATTGCTACAATATCTTGTATAGATTCTACAATATCGCGCATATACCGTACAAAATCGTATATATACTGTGTAAAATCTTATATGTATCGTATAATATGGTGTATACTCTTTCCTGGAGTGTCAGCAAGGAGAGGCAGGCTGACACCGTCAACGTTATAAGCTGACATTTGTCTAGTGCTTCAGGGGCGGCGTGTTGCTGTGTTATTAGTCACTGATTTTTGTAACCCACTGCTGATGTTCCCTATCCCTGGCTCCCTTGCTCCTTCGTTCCCTGGCTCCCTTACTCCTTCGTTCCCTGGCTCCCTTACTCCTTCGTTCCCTGGCTCCCTTGCTCCTTCGTTCCCTGGCCCTCTTGCTCCTTCATTCCCTGCTCCCTTGCTCCTTCGTTCCCTGGCTCCCTTGCTCCTTCGTTCCCTGCTCCCTTGTTCCTTCGTTCCCTGCTCCCTTGTTCCTTCGTTCCCTGCTCCCTTGTTCATTCGTTCCCTGGCTCCCTTGCTCTGTTCTTCATTGGTTCCTTCTCTCCCGGTTCCCTAAATCACTGGTTCCCTCTCTGTCTTTCCAAAAGGTTCAACCCATGACACATTAATGGCCGCCCTCCACCAACACTCACACTCCACTTACAAGACGCAGTCATTGTACTTCCACCTCCAAGACACAAGTCCTACTAACCAGCTTTCCTGAATCCCTTCACATGTGTAAAACTACACAGGCACTCCGAGAACATATTCCAAAGGTCACTCGCCTCCTCTCACTTTACTCCCACTCTCCCACATATGATAGCTGAATGACAAAGTCTACTCTTATAACCTTCCTGTAAATAATTTTGCATATATTTATTAAATTTGGGCAAACCTTGTTCATTCAGAACTAATTAACCTGGACGTGCTATCAATTAAAATAACAGGAAAATAATACTAATAACACAATGAGTGTGTTTTGCAGACACAGCTTAGATCAGGGTATATCCCAGAGACTGTCAACATAACAGTGGCTCCACCTCACAAGCGAGGCAACGGAACAATAACAAACATTACAGTGGCTCCACCTCACAAGCGAGACAACGGAACAATAACAAACATTACAGTGGCTCCACCTCACAAGCGAGACAACGGAACAATAACAAACATTACAGTGGCTCCACCTCACAAGCGAGGCAACGAAACAATAACAAACATTACAGTGGCTCCACCTCACAAGCGAGGCAACGAAACAATAACAAACATTACAGTGGCTCCACCTCACAAGCGAGGCAACGAAACAATAACAAACATTACAGTGGCTCCACCTCACAAGCGAGGCAACGGAACAATAACAAACATTACAGTGGCTCCACCTCACAAGCGAGACAACGGAACAATAACAAACATTACAGTGGCTCCACCTCACAAGCGAGACAACGGAACAATAACAAACATTACAGTGGCTCCACCTCACAAGCGAGACAACGGAACAATAACAAACATTACAGTGGCTCCACCTCACAAGCGAGGCAACGGAACAATAACAAACATTACAGTGGCTCCACCTCACAAGCGAGACAACGGAACAATAACAAACATTACAGTGGCTCCACCTCACAAGCGAGACAACGGAACAATAACAAACATTACAGTGGCTCCACCTCACAAGCGAGGCAACGGAACAATAACAAACATTACAGTGGCTCCACCTCACAAGCGAGACAACGGAACAATAACAAAGAGCTACAGATCCTTCACTAACATCAGATATCACACACAAGACATTTTAAGTTTAGATGACTCTGCGGAGACGAGAGTTTCAAACCTGAGGTGAACGCGGCTGTAGAACAGGAAAATCATGCATGTCTCAACTCTGACGAAATCAGAGCAGTTGTATAAGAGAACACAAGTTGAAATGTGTATGCGGGTGTTGTATAGACCTTTGACACATACGATTGGTTTGGAAAGTCACGTGAGCAAACACTAGGATATATTTATTAGAAGACGTTTCGCTCGTGGGACCTTGATCACTTCTAACATAGAGGTTTAAAAGACAGTGTATATATAGGCGGAGAGTGTGGTGTGATGCATGGTGACCTGAAGAATGACATATTGGTAGACAATGTGACTCCTGTCTTAGCTAGGTGGTACATCGTTCCAGGCTCAGGGACTGACCACCTCAAAACTACGTCTTCCAGGCTGATGGACTGATTACGTTGCCTTTACATCTCTACTGCCTCTGCTGACTCCTCTGTACTCGACTGAAGAAGACTACTGTGAAGGCGAAACGTTTCGGAATAAGATACCTAACTGTTGCACATGTGTCTTACTTATCAGGTGGTGGGTAGGTCACATCAGGGACAGTGACAGGTCGTAGGAAGTGCCACAGAGGAAAGTGTATTTCTTATGGAGGGAAAAAGTTGTAGATGTAGGTAAGTTGAGGCCAGTAGCAAGATTTCTCTGCTATTTCGCTCTCCACTGACACTTTCACACTTTCTCTCCCTCCCTCTCTCTCACTACCTTCATTAGTTAGCTCTTTCTCTCACTCACTACCTTTTTTAACACAGGTTTGTACAAGGTTAGGTTAAGGGTTCCTAACTTTATTTACAAGTTAAGAGTTGTTACCCACATCAGCTCATTTAAAAGCCTATTTATTGTTATGAGATATACAACTAGGGAACAGGATGGAGTTGGATCATTAGCTCTTTCTTTCTCTCTCTCACTACTTTCATTAACTCTCTCTCTCTCTCTCTCCCACCCTCCTGTTATAATCTCTATATTCGATCTATCTCGACAGAAATGAAGAGAGTTCTTACCAGCACATAGCCAAGATGTGGACAGTATTGTCTGTCTCTCTCTCTAGATGATAAGTGAAGAAGTCTTTGACCAGCATGCTGTACGTCCTGCCTGAGGCTGGAGACTACACCAGCCTCCCCCATAAACGTATTGAGATGCCCACTTTGTGGCACTCTTTAGGAGAGTAAGCTTTCAGAATTATGACCCTCATGTTAATACACACACACACACATGTACACACGAAGAAGAGGTATGATAAAGCTCATGGAGCAGGAAGAGTGACCTAGTAGCGACCATAGAAGAGGCGGGGCCAGGAGCTGTGAATCGACCCCTGAAACGGTGTCACAACTGAGAGGTGAAGACTCAGATGAGTCACAGGGATGTTAGGAAGTATTTCTTCACCACCAGTCAAGAACACTGTAATCCCTTAAAAGATAGATTAATATAAACTCTCAGTGTATATACACTGAGAGAAACACAAACACACCTCTCTAGTCCTGAAATTATAAACTTGATTTTATTTTTAAAATACACATTATCTCCACACGAAGTTAGGCAAATGTAAATCAGCTCCGAATCATTAGTTAGGTTATTTCAGTTTTCTTAAGTCACCTTGCAATTGCAATTTCAACTACTGTGATCTTAAGATGTGTTAACATTATTCTAATATCACTAATAAAGTTACACATTGTGAAGACGATAAAAAAAAGCATCTGAAATGTCAATAACAAAACTGGATATCATTTGAAGATGGCATATATATATATATATATATATATATATATATATATATATATATATATTATATATATATATATATATATATATATATATATATATATATATATACTGTTAAGATATTTTGACTTTATGACCTTAACGGAATAAACAAAATATCGATAAGGGAAGAGTATTAGATCAGGTTTTTGAGCGAGTTAGAAGACGTCCAGTCATTGTACAGAGAAAGTCACAGCTGGACGAGGGAAGGGAAAAAATAAAAGGTTGTGGAACAAAAGAATATAAGGAAAATAAAAACAGTAATGTGTCAGGGTTGACTCCTTCTCCCCATTTTCTTTATTTTCTTAGTTTGCTTTTATTAAGATTAATAAAGATGTTTGTTGTTAGGACAGGATTGCTTGATGTGCTGATGACTGATGGTACTAATGAGGAGTAGAAGTACGTCTGGGGTGCAGATGTCGAGTGGGGTTCCACAAGGGTCAGTTCTGGGTCCCGGTGCTGTTTCTAGTATATGTGAATGACGTGATAGAAGGGATAGATTCATAGGTGTCCCTGTTTGAAGACGACGTGAAGCTAGTGAGAAGAATACCAATGGACGAGGATCAGGTAAGCCTACAAAGGGATCTGGACAGGTGTAAGCCTGGTCCAACAAATGGCTTCTGGAGTTTAACCCCAGCAAGTGCAAAGTCATGAAGGCTGGGAGAGGACAAAGAAGACCGCAGACGAAGTACAGCCTAGAAAATCAAAGGCTGCAAAACTCATTCAAGTTAAAGGATCTTGGAGTGAATATAATACCGAGCACATCTCCTGAGGCGCACATCAACCAAATAACTGCTGCAGCATATGGACGCCTGGCAAACCTAAGAATAACGTTTCAACACCTTAGTAAGGAATCGTTCAAGACTCTGTACACCGTGTACGTCAGGCCTATATTGGAGTATGCAGCACCAGTATGGAACCCACACCTGGTCAAGCACGTGAAGAAATTAGAGAAAGTGCAAAGGTTTTGCAACAAGACTAGTCCTGGAGCTAAAGGGTATGTCCTACGAGGAGAGGTTAAGGAAAACCAACCTGGCGACATTGGAGGACAGGAGGGATAGTGGGGACATGATAACGACATATAAAATACTAAGAGGAATTGACAGGGTGGATAGGGACAGAATGATTCAGAGATGGAACACAGCAACAAAGGGTCACAACTGGAAGTTGAAGACTCAGATGAGTCCTAGGGATGTTAGGAAGTATTTCTTCAGTTATTCGGTTGTCAGGAAGTGGAACAATCTGGAGAGTGATACAGTGGAGGCCGGATCCATACATAGCTTTAAGAAGAAATACGATATAGCTCATGGAGCAGGGAGTGAACCTAGTCTCGACCAAGGAAGAAGTGGGGCCATGAGCTGTGACTCGAACCCTGCAACCACAATAGGTGAGTACACACACACACAAACAGCTTTTCTCTTGAGATCATTATTTATATTGGGTAAATCCAGAGTGCCAGAGTGTAGTGGTAATATTTTGCTTCAGTGGTGCGTCCAGTGTTGCTTCAGTGGTGCGTCCAGTGTTGCTTCAGTGATGCGTCCAGTGTTGCTTCAGTGGCGCATCCAGTGTTGCTTCAGTTGTGCGTCCACAGTGTTGCGTATGTCACCCACCCATATAGGCCTGCCCTCCCAACCAGTGAACCAAGTGCTAAGAGTATAACAAGTGGGGCCCCCTCATTTTGCTAGCAACATGGTTCAACCAGCCAGTCACAAGGAGGATTACCAATGTTGAGAAGCGATGTGGTGCACTCGTGAACCAGCATTGTGAAGCGATGTGGTGCACTTGTGAGCCAGCATAGTGAAGCGATGTGGTGCACTCGTGAGCCAGCGTTGTGAAGCGATGTGGTGCACTCGTGAACCAGCGTTGTGAAGCAATGTGGTGCACTTGTGAGCCAGCGTTGTGAAGCGATGTGGTGCACTCGTAAACCAGTGTTGTGAAGCGATGTGGTACACTCGTGAACCAGTGTTGTGAAGCGAAGTGGTGCACTCGTGAACCAGTGTTGTGAAGCGATGTGGTGCACTCGTGAGCCAGCATTGTGAAGCGATGTGGTGCACTTGTGAGCCAGCATTGTGAAGCGATGTGGTGCACTTGTGAGCCAGCGTTGTGAAGCGATGTGGTGCACTCGTGAACAAAGGTTGTGAAGCAATGTGGTGCACTTGTGAGCTAGCATTGTGAAGCAATGTGGTGCACTCGTGAACCAGTGTTGTGAAGAGATGTGGTGCACTGTGAACCAGTGTTGTGAAGCGATGTGGTGCACTCGTACACCAGTGTTGTGAAGCGACATGGTGTGCTCGTGAATCAACATTGGCAGACTTACCTCCGGATCTGGTCGAAGACAGTACTTACCGTGTCTCTTGCTTGCATATTGCCTTACTGTACATATCCTCTGTATATATTATTGTACATATCATTGCTTGCTGTTGTTGTGAAGGAAATTTTATAATATATATATATATATATATATATATATATTCTACCTGGTTATCATGCTACAACCAGGTGTGCAGGCCACTATACTACACCTGTGTTCGCAATGATCACCATTAATGCCAACCTGACTACCACCATCATCACCACCTCCATCACCATCATTATCACCCTCCCTTCTCCACGAGATATAGTGAGGTATAGTGATGTATACTGAGGTATAGTAAGGTACAGTGAGATATAGTGAGGTAAAATGAGATATAGTGACGTATAATTAGGAATAGTGAGGTAAGGAGACCAGGGGGGGAGGTACCTCCCTCCATCACTATAGCACCATCACACTACAGCATGATGTGAACTTAAAGTTAGCAGTTTCTGTGAACTTTACTTAATATTTCTAAACGTTATCCTTCAGCTTTGTCAGGATGAGGCTAATGTGTGTGTGTGTGTGTGTGTGTGTGTACTCACCTAGTTGTGGTTGCTGGGGTCGATTCATAGCTCGTGGCCCCGAGTCACAGCTCCTGTGTGTGTGTAAGTACACACAAGTCTCTTTACACCGGTATTGCAAAGGTACTGCGTCACTCCCAGCTGCTTGCTCACCGGTTTCACTCTCACCAACAAAAACCATCCCACCTGACTGATTGGGGTCATCTTTTATACATGACTGGTAATCAGAAGTGACAAGAAGATGAATAAGACACCTGAGGGACTGATCCCTTCAAGTCTTCCACTGTCTCCAACACATTCATCAAGACTGAGGGACTGATCCCTTCAAGTCTTCCACTGTCTCCAACACATTCATCAAGACTGAGGGAACGAAACGTTGACACAATAATATGTCACACTGGTTGACTATGTCCTTTACCTAACATATTGTAGCTAAATTAATCTTTATTACCAACGATGTGTTGTGAGTCGTTCATTATAAAGTGAGACGACACACGAACGAAGGTATGAGTCTGGCAGTGTTGTGGGTCGTTCATTATGAGGTGAGACAAGTCACGAACGAAGGTATGAGTCTGGCAGTGTTGTGGGTCGTTCATTATAGGGTGAGACAAGTCACGAACGAAGGTATGAGTCTTGCAGTGTTGTGGGTCGTTCATTATGGGGTGAGACAACTCACGAACGAAGGTATGAGCCTGGCAGTGTCGTGGGTCGTTCATTATGAGGAGAGACGACACACGAACGAAGGTATGAGCCTGGCAGTGTTGTGGGTCGTTCATTATGGGGTGAGACAAGTCACGAACGAAGGTATGAGTCTGGCAGTGTTGTGGGTCGTTCATTATGGGGTGAGACAACTCACGAACGAAGGTATGAGCCTGGCATTGTCGTGGGTCGTTCATTATGAGGAGAGACGACACGCGAACGAAGGTATGAGCCTGGCAGTGTTGTGGGTCGTTCATTATGAGGTGAGACGACACGCGAACGAAGGTATGAGTCTGGCAGTGGTGTGGGTCGTTCATTATGAGGTGAGACGACACACGAACGAAGGTATGAGCCTGGCAGTG
This sequence comes from Cherax destructor, assembly GCA_009830355.1. Lineage (NCBI taxonomy): Eukaryota > Metazoa > Arthropoda > Malacostraca > Decapoda > Parastacidae > Cherax > Cherax destructor. The sequence goes on along the minus strand of WNWK01002879.1, from coordinate 145,943 downwards.
TTGTGGGTCGTTCATTATGAGGAGAGACGACACGCGAACGAAGGTATGAGCCTGGCAGTGTTGTGGGTCGTTCATTATGAGGAGAGACGACACGCGAACGAAGGTATGAGCCTGGCAGTGTTGTGGGTCGTTCATTATGAGGTGGAACGACACGCGAACGAAGGTATGAGCCTGGCAGTGTCGTGGGTCGTTCATTATGAGGAGACGACACATGAATGAAGAATGCCAAAAAATGAGCAGTTAATAATGAAATGTTAATAGGAATGACGTTTTTTTGACGTATATATTCGTGGCAATGACGTATGGTGTTAAAACACTGGGAACAACAGTTAAAACACCTTAACAGTTAAAACATTGGAGCAACATTTAAAACACTGGAAAAAACAATAAAACAATCATTTACAGCCATTAAAACACTGATTACAGCCATTAGAGAACACACACACACACATACACACACACATACATACACACACACACACACATACATACACACACACACACACACACACAGGTTACGTAAGGTTGGTGGTCTAACACCTAACGTGAGTCAACAAAAATCTTATAAAAGGTCCCATTAATTCCCCCTCCCTTCCCCCGATCCCTTCCCTCCCCATCCATCCTTCCCTCATCCCCTCCCTCCACCTCCAGATAACAACATCTCTCCTTCCTTCCTTCCCCTACCCAATCCTACCCCTACCCCAATATCTCCCCTCCGCACTGACCCCTACCAGCCATTCCTACCCCCACCCCCACACCCCTGCACCCCCACACCCCTGCACCCCACACACCTGCACCCCCACACACCTGCACCCCACACACCTTCACCCCCACACAACTGCACCCCCACACACCTGCACCCCCACACACCTGCACCCCACACACCTGCACCCCACACACCTGCACCCCCACACACCTGCACCCCACACACCTGCACCCCACACACCTTCACCCCACACACCTGCACCCCACACACCTGCACCCCACACACCTTCACCCCACACACCTGCACCCCACACACCTGCACCCCACACACCTGCACCCCAACACACCTGCACCCACACACCTGCACCCCCACACACCTGCACCCCACACACCTGCACCCCACACACCTTCACCCCACACACCTGCACCCCACACACCTGCACCCCACACACCTGCACCACCACACACCTGCACCCCACACACCTGCACCCCACACACCTGCACCCCCACACACCTGCACCCACACACCTGCACCCCACACACCTTCACCCCCACACACCTGCACCCCACACACCTGCACCCCCACACACCTTCACCCCCACACACCTTCACCCCCACACCCCTGCACCCCACACACCTGCACCCCCACACACCTGCACCCCACACACCTGCATCCCCACACACCTGCACCCCACACACCTGCATCCCCACACACTGCACCCCCACACACCTGCACCCCACACACCTGCACCCACACACCTTCACCCCACACACCTGCACCCCACACACCTGCACCCAACCCACCTGCACCCCCACACACCTGCACCCACACACCTGCACCCCCACACACCTGCACCACACACACCTGCACCCCACACACCTGCACCCCACACACCTGCACCCCAACACCTTCACCCCACACACCTGCACCCCACACACCTTCACCCCACACACCTGCACCCCCACACACCTTCACCCCACACACCTGCACCCCCACACACCTGCACCCCCACACACGGAAGGGATAGACTCAGAAGTGTCCCTGTTTGCAGATGATGTGAAGTTAATGAGAAGAATCAAATCAGTCGAGGATCAGGCAGGACTACAAAGAGACCTGGACAGGCTGCAAGCCTGGTCCAGTAACTGGCTCCTTGAATTTAACCCTGCCAAATGTAAAGTCATGAATATCGGGGAAGGGCAAAGAAGACCGCAGACAGAGTATAGTCTAGGTGGCCAAAGACTGCAAACCTCACTCAAAGAAAAAGATCTTGGGGTGAGTATAATACCGAGCACATCTCCTGAGGCACACATCAATCAGATAACTGCTGCAGCATACGGGCGGCTGGCAAACCTAAGAATAGCGTTCCAATACCTCACTAAGGAATCATTCAAGACTCTGTATACCATATACGTCAGGCCCATACTGGAGTATGCAGCACCAGTTTGGAACCCACACCTGGTCAAGCACGTCAAGAAATTAGAGAAAGTGCAAAGGTTTGCAACAAGACTAGTCCCAGAGCTAAGGGGATTGTCCTACGAAGAAAGGTTAAGGGAAATCGGCCTGACGACACTAGAGGACAGGAGGGTTAGGGGAGACATGATAACGACATATAAAATACTGCGAGGAATAGATAAGGTGGACAGAGACAAGATGTTCCAGAGAGGGACACAGAAACAAGGGGTCATAATTGGAAGTTGAAGACTCCTATGAGTCAAAGGATGTTAGGAAGTATTTCTTCAGTCATAGAGTTGTCAGGAAGTGGAATAGCTTAGAAAGCGACATAGTGGAGGCAGGAACCATACATAGTTTTAAGACTAGGTTTGATAAAGCTCATGGAGCAGGGAGAGAGAGGACCTAGTAGCAATCAGTGAAGAGGCGGGGCCAGGAGCTATGACTCGACCCCTGCAACCACAAATAGGTGAGTACAAATAGGTGAGTACACCTGCACCCCCACACACCTGCACCCCCACACACCTGCACCCCCACACACCTGCACCCCCACACACCTGCACCCCCACACACCTGCACCCCCACACACCTTCACCCCACACACCTGCACCCCACACACCTGCACCCCACACACCTGCACCCCACACACCTGGACCCCACACACCTGCACCCCCACACACCTTCACCCCCACACACCTGCACAACGAAACTATAAATTCCCTTTAAAAAAAAGGTGACGTGTATTACTACACAGTGCGTGTGGAGACGCTGTTACTGAGATATATTGACTTCATTATTGATGCCCACACCCAGAGTGCCTCTTTAAGTATAATAATAATAATAATCACCATCCCTTCAAATTATAAAGAAATATATAAATATATATATATATATATATATATGTGTGTGTGTGTGTGTGTGTGTGTGTGTAAAACATGTGTTGACGGCAGATATTTACATCCGTGACTAACAATCAGCCACACAGCGGATGTTAGTCTGGGATATATTACAGCACTGAACATCTGGGTCAAGAATATTCACACTAGAGGAATATCCGCGATAAATCCATGATATATAGACCTGGTCGCGGCGGCGTTGAACCCCGAAACCCCCTTTCCAGGTATACTTCAGGTATACCTGGAATGGTGGAGGGAGGAATATTAGCGGGGATATCCATCTTATGCGCCAGGGATACCCTTATAGGCTATCAGCTGTCAACCAGCGTGCAGCATTGCAAGGTGTCAAGCCAGTAATGGCTTGCCTGGGTTGGCTTGCCTATTATCATCTTAATACTGTCGTTACTAGTTCATTATACTAATTACACATTTCATTATCACATTCATACTATCGTTACTAGTTCATTATAACCACAAACGTCCGTCACAATACACAAACCATGTGTTAATGTGTTCAGTGTTTGAAAATATTAAAGGAAATGGGAAATATCCCCGGCATTAATGCCGAGTGTGGAAGGCTGGGTTCTTAGAGTGCCAGGCACTCCGTTGTGAAGGTGGGTGACCCACCACTGTGTGAGGTCAAGGTGGGTGACCCACCACAGTTTGTGGGGTGAAGGTGGGTGACCCACCAATGTGTGGGGTGAAGGTGGGTGACCCACCACAGTTTGTGGGGTGAAGGTGGGTGACCCACCAATGTGTGGGGTGAAGGTGGGTGACCCACTACAGTGGGAAGTGAGGGATGGGTGACCTACCACAAGGCATCACCAACAGTCTAGGTGACCACAAGGCCACAGCTCAGTGACCTAGACGAGGAAATCAAGGCCCACACAAGAAGAGGTATGATAAAACTCATGGAGCAGGAAGAGTAACCTAGTAGCGACCAGTGAAGAGGAGTGGGCCAGGAGCTGTGACTCGACCCATGCAATCACAACTAGGTGAGTACACACACACACACACACACACACGAGGGTTCATACAGGAGATAAACCACACCAGTATTCAGACTGTCTCAAAGTTCTCAGTGAAACAACACACTAACTCCTCAAAGATAATCTTTCACTGTTCAACCAAGAAGTAACGTCACTACTTTCTCCTGTAATTTACCTGTTCCCCCACACAAGCAATTTCAATCTCTCTCTCTCTCTCTCTCTCTCTCTCTCTCTCTCTCTCTCTCTCTCTCTCTCTATCTATCTATCTATCTATCCGTGAGATACGAGACCAGGAGTTTGCGTGTCGGTAGAGGTGACGACCCCACACTTATCCTGCATTGTAATGACTCTTGGATACAAATGGGGCACCTTTCTTAAAGGCAACGTTTCACCCACTCTGAGGATTTATGGAAGCTTCATAAAGCCTCTGGGTGGGCAAAACGATGCTACAAGAATCAACTTCAGATACAAAACCTTGTGTGAATACCTTCTTTACAGCACTTGCGTTCTTCCAGCAGGTCTGGAGTGTACTACACAGTGTTCCAGCAGGTCTGGAGTGTACTACACAGTGTTCCAGCAGGTCTGGAGTGTACTACACAGTGTTCCAGCAGGCCTGGAGTGTACTACACAGTGTTCCAGCAGGCCTGGAGTGTACTACACAGTGTTCCAGCAGGACTGGAGTGTACTACACAGTGTTCCAGCAGGTCTGGAGTGTACTACACAGTGTTCCAGCAGGTCTGGAGTGTACTACACAGTGTTCCAGCAGGTCTGGAGTGTACTACACAGTGTTCCAGCAGGTCTGGAGTGTACTACACACTGTTCCAGCAGGTCTGGAGTGTACTACACAGTGTTCCAGCAGGCCTGGAGTGTACTACACAGTGTTCCAGCAGGTCTGGAGTGTACTACACAGTGTTCCAGCAGGCCTGGAGTGTACTACACAGTGTTCCAGCAGGCCTGGAGTGTACTACACACTGTTCCAGCAGGACTGGAGTGTACTACACACTGTTCCAGCAGGACTGGAGTGTACTACACAGTGTTCCAGCAGGCCTGGAGTGTACTACACAGTGTTCCAGCAGGCCTGGAGTGTACTACACAGTGTTCCAGCAGGACTGGAGTGTACTACACAGTGTTCCAGCAGGACTGGAGTGTACTACACACTGTTCCAGCAGGACTGGAGTGTACTACACACTGTTCCAGCAGGTCTGGAGTGTACTACACAGTGTTCCAGCAGGCCTGGAGTGTACTACACAGTGTTCCAGCAGGCCTGTAGTGTACTACACAGTGTTCCAGCAGGCCTGGAGTGTACTACACAGTGTTCCAGCAGGCCTGGAGTGTACTACACAGTGTTCCAGCAGGACTGGAGTGTACTACACAGTGTTCCAGCAGGCCTGGAGTGTACTACACAGTGTTCCAGCAGGACTGGAGTGTACTACACACTGTTCCAGCAGGACTGGAGTGTACTACACACTGTTCCAGCAGGACTGGAGTGTACTACACAGTGTTCCAGCAGGCCTGGAGTGTACTACACAGTGTTCCAGCAGGTCTGGAGTGTACTACACAGTGTTCCAGCAGGTCTGGAGTGTACTACACAGTGTTCCAGCAGGTCTGGAGTGTACTACACACTGTTCCAGCAGGTCTGGAGTGTACTACACACTGTTCCAGCAGGACTGGAGTGTACTACACACTGTTCCAGCAGGTCTGGAGTGTACTACACACTGTTCCAGCAGGCCTGGAGTGTACTACACACTGTTTCAGCAGGACTGGAGTGTACTACACACTGTTCCAGCAGGTCTGGATTATACCACACACTGTTCCAGTAGGTCTGGATTATACCACACACTGTTCCAGCGGGTCTAGATTATACCACACACTGTTCCAGGTCTGAATTATACCACACAGTTCCAGCAGGTCTGGATTATACCACACACTGTTCCAGGTCTAGATTATACCACACACTGTTTCAGCATGTCTGGATTACACCACACACTGTTCCAGCAGGTCTGGATTATACCACACACTGTTCCAAGTCTAGATTATACCACACACTTTTTCAGGTCTGGAGTGTACTACACACTGTTCCAACAGGTCTGGAGTGTACTACACACTGTTCCAGTAAGTCTGGATTATATCACACACTGTTCCAGAAGGGCTGGAGTGTACTACACACTGTTCCAGCAGGTCTGGATTATACCACACACTGTTCCAGTAGGTCTGGATTATACCACACACTGTTCCAGCAGGTCTGGATTATACCACACACTGTTCCAGCAGGTCTGGATTATACCACACACTGTTCCAGCAGCTCTGGATTATACCACACACTGTTCTAGCAGGTCTGGATTATACCACACACTGTTCCAGCAGGTCTGGATTATACCACACACTGTTCCAGTAGGTCTGGATTATACCACACACTGTTCCAGCAGGTCTGGATTATACCACACACTGTTCCAGCAGGTCTGGATTATACCACACACTGTTCCAGCAGGTCTGGATTATACCACACATTGTTCCAACAATCACGGACCGTGTATATCCTCAACAATCACGGACCTTATAAAGCACAGTTTTGTTCGGTTCGTGTTATTCAGTTCGTCATTTATCTCGTATTGTCCAAGTTCTTCATGTTCTTCAAGTTCTTCATGTTGTTCTTCAAGTTCTTGATGTTCAAGTTCTTGATGTTCTTCAAATTCTTGATGTTCAAGTTCTTGAAGTAAATGTTCATGTTCTTCAAGTTCTTCATGTTCTTGAAGTTCTTCATAATCTTCAAGTTCTTCATGTTCAAGTTCATGTTTTATGTTCATGTTCTTCATGCTCAAGTTCATGTTTTATGTTCATGCTCAAGTTCATGTTCTTCAAGTTCTTCCTGGGTGTTCTTGACAGGAATGTAGTAACAGTGCTGAGTGATATTAACTACAGTTGTTAACTGTCGTGATTGTAGTGGTGATGATTGTGGTGGTGATTGTAGTGGTGATTGTGGTGGTGATTGTAGTGGTGATTGTGGTGGTGATTGTGGTGGTGGTTGTAGTGGTGGTGATTGTAGTGGTGATTGTAGTGGTGATTGTGGTGGTGATTGTAGTAGTGGTTGTGGTGGTGATTGTGGTAGTTGACAATAAACAACAACAACTTTCACTATCATCATGCAGAAGAGTCTTCACCATTCAGGGGTGAGAGAGAGAGAGAGAGAGAGAGAGAAGAGAGAGAGAGAGAGAGAGAGAGAGAGAGAGAGAGAGAGAGAGAGAGAGAGAGAGAGACGCAACAACAAGCCGTGTCTAACACAAGGTGACCCTCGGGCACAATAGTCCACAAAGAACTGGATAAGTTCTTTTTTTTCCTTGCACGGTGCATCAGAGGTGCGTATAGCAGCAGTGCCGCTTGCGGCCGCTCGTGCACTGACACACACAATGCCTCCACCTACACCAGTTGAAAATTTCACCTTCCCTCCAGCCTCTGGTGAATAGCAACTGAAAACTGCGTTGCGTTCTTCGTGAATGGTCGACCTTAGTGTAATCTCTCTGAATACGTAGCCAGACCCTATCCGGCTTGGTTCCCGAACGTAAACATCCGTGAATCCGTAATAACTACGGATTTTCTAAATAACATTTATTTATAAAATAAAATGTGGACACTAATTGGTCTTTGTTTAGCAGTGGCCCTTTTGGCCTGTGTGGATATCTCTCTCTCTCTATCTCTCTTTCTCTCTGTCTCTTCTTTCTCTCTCTCTTTCTCTCTCTGTCTAGTCTTAGGTACCTGCTGGAGGAGGTGTTGACCCTTGAGACGGCCCTCAAGGAGACGGCCTCCAGCTCTCTGATAACATGGACCTTAAACCTCCACGAACAGCCATTACCCGAGGCAGAGCCCCTCGGTCTATGCCTGTATTGGGTTCCTTCATCGCCTGTTTCAAGGCCCTACACAGCCTCCAGATGGTGTATCCACTCATGGGCACGGAGGTCCCCGTGATGATCACCGGGGCGGTGTGGAAGCTCGTTCTGGCTCTCGGCGCCTTCAGCGACTTCCTGATCCTGAGTGTCCTAGTCTACTGCAGGAACTCACTGTTATGCTGTAGAGCAGGAGAGCTTGCCCTCAGAGCTCAACTTCGTAAAGAAGAGCTTTTACGCGGGCGACTGTTCGCCAAACAGGTGGTGCTCTTCGTTAAAAAGACCAAAGCGCGGTTTAAGAACAGACACCGGCGGCCACACCAGGTACTACGAAACCTTCCTGAACACCAGGTGCGAGGAGACCTACCTGAACACCAGGTGCGGAGGAGACCTTCCTTGAACACCAGGTGCTACACCAGGTGCGAGGAGACCTACCTGAACACCAGGTGCGGAGGAGACCTTCCTTGAACACCAAGTGCTACACCAAGTGCGAGGAGACCTACCTGAACACCAGATGCGAGGATAGGATCTGACTACGGCATAGTCAGACCCTATCCGGCTTGGTTCCCGAACGCAAACACACCCGTGAATCCGTAATCAGAGCCAATCCTACAAACTGTTTTTTTCTGAGCAGTTGAACGGATTCTATAATGATCGCTACGTCAACAAGGCAGTGAGAATATTTGTAGTCACTGGTGGGATTGTGTTTGTGACGACTGGTTGGGGGGTCATACTTCCAGTTCTCTCATTAATCCTCACTATATTCCTTTCCTCAGGGTTTAGTGCCTCCAGGCTGATGGACTGATTACATCAAACCCCTTCTGATCTTCACTATTCTTCTTCGTATTGGACTGATGAAGCCACTGTGGGGCGAAACGTTTCCTCAATAAAGATACCCAAGTGTTGTACATGTGTCTAATTTATCAACTTGTCGGTTCTCTGGACCATTTATCTATAAATGCTCTTTAAGCATAACACCTGGATGCATCTCATATACGTATCACTATGCAACATAACAACAGTGAAAAAATAGTGAAATGCTCTTCGTTAAAAAGACCAAAGCGCGGTTTAAGAACAGACACCGGCGGCCACACCAGGTACTACGAAACCTTCCTGAACACCAGGTGCGAGGAGACCTACCTGAACACCAGGTGCGGAGGAGACCTTCCTTGAACACCAGGTGCTACACCAGGTGCGAGGAGACCTACCTGAACACCAGGTGCGGAGGAGACCTTCCTTGAACACCAAGTGCTACACCAAGTGCGAGGAGACCTACCTGAACACCAGATGCGAGGATAGGATCTGACTACGGCATAGTCAGACCCTATCCGGCTTGGTTCCCGAACGCAAACACACCCGTGAATCCGTAATCAGAGCCAATCCTACAAACTGTTTTTTTCTGAGCAGTTGAACGGATTCTATAATGATCGCTACGTCAACAAGGCAGTGAGAATATTTGTAGTCACTGGTGGGATTGTGTTTGTGACGACTGGTTGGGGGGTCATACTTCCAGTTCTCTCATTAATCCTCACTATATTCCTTTCCTCAGGGTTTAGTGCCTCCAGGCTGATGGACTGATTACATCAAACCCCTTCTGATCTTCACTATTCTTCTTCGTATTGGACTGATGAAGCCACTGTGGGGCGAAACGTTTCCTCAATAAAGATACCCAAGTGTTGTACATGTGTCTAATTTATCAACTTGTCGGTTCTCTGGACCATTTATCTATAAATGCTCTTTAAGCATAACACCTGGATGCATCTCATATACGTATCACTATGCAACATAACAACAGTGAAAAAATAGTGAAATTCCAAGCGCTTTCGTGGCTTCTTACATTATCAAAGGAACTGTAAAAGTAATAGTACATACGTGAAGTGATATTTCAGCCTTATAAACCTTCTGTTCTATTATTTTTACTGTTATTATTCCTTGATAATGTGAGAAAATCACGAAAGCGCTTGGAATTTCACTATTTTTCCACTGTGGTTATTTTGCATACTGTGATATCACCTGTTTACTGTGATCTTATTACACTTATCATCATGTATCCAGTGGGTAATTGAGGGGAATTAAGCCTAGAGATTACACGAGGGTCATGAAGTCTGTTTGGAACCCGTACACCACCAGTCAAGAACGCTTTAATCCTTTAAATATATACTCGTAGAGGCATACACCTCTGGGTATATGTATGTGTTAGAACTGGAGGTTATAACCAGTGGATAGTGAAACTCTTCCTTATTCTCGTATTTACCCTATGCGTGTCTTTCTTACGCTAATTTTATCACCTATCCGTTTCCCCTCTCAGGAATAATAATAATAATAATAATAATAATTAATAATAATAATAATAATAATAATAATAATCTTCATTTCTACAAGTGATACAACTTATACAGACCATAGCTGACATCAGTGACATACTACTATATGCAATAAGATCACAGTACACAGGTGATATCACAATATACAAAACAACCACTGTGAAAAAAATAGCGAAATTCCAAGCGCTTTCGTGACTTCTCACATTATCCAGGAACTATGATAATGTGAGAAGTCACGAAAGCGCTTGGAATTTCGTTATTTTTTCACAATGGTTGTTTTGCATACTGCTATATAGAAAGATCCTTGTTACGCAGAGCATTTCGGGCAAATTTGGTCAAGTTTGTCCCCAGGATGCGACCCACCAGTCGACTAACACCCAGGTACCTATTTTACTGCTAGGTAAACATGGACAGCAGGTGTCTTAAGGAAAAACGTCCTAATATTTCCACCACGGACCTCAATGTGTGAAGTGAGTGCACTAGCAATCGAACTACAGGACACCTAAAGTATTGACAAAACTTACGTTCTATTTTGCACGTAATACTGATTTCACTTTGTGAGTACATGCAGTCAACACCTGAAACCTTTCACAGAATCCATTGTAAACCTTTGGGCCACATTACAATGGTGCCAGTCTCACGTGAACCTCTCCTCTCTTGAGCCTGTGTCTGAGAGCCACTCTGACGACAAAGGCACAGATGAAGAACAAGCTTTTACTGGGACGACGTTTCGCCCGGTGTAGAGCTTTATCAAGTCACGACTTGATAAAGCTCTCTCTACACAGAGTGAAACGTTGTCTCGAAGAAAGTTAGTTCTTCGACGAGTGCCTTGTAGTGACGGTGTTAGAGGTGGTGGTGGTAGTGACGGTGCTAGGAGGTGGTGGTGGTAGTGACGGTGTTAGAGGTGGTGGTGGTGGTGGTAGTGACGGTGTTAGAGGTGGTGGTGGTGGTGGTAGTGACGGTGCTAGGAGGTGGTGGTGGTGGTGGTAGTGATGGTGTTAGTGTTGGCATCAAACAGGTGAAGATAGTTAAGCTCTTGTGTCAAGACAGTCGTGTGTAGCCTGCCGTTATGTCCCAGTTCTTGCTCTGCAAGACAAGGCCGGGACGGTGTTCCACACTTGTCCTTCTCCTTCTCCTCCTCTCCCTACACTTCCTCTTCTCCTCCTCCTCCTCTTCTTCTTCTTCTTTTCCTCCTCCTCCCTCCACGCCTCTTTTGTAGCCGTTACAAGGAGGAATCGCTGGTAAACTCAAATATTTCTCAACACCAGAGCACAAGAAATTATATAAAGTAAATTGAAGGAAGTGAATTGTTTTGCCACTGTGGTTGTGGCAGTGGTAGTAGTAGTAGTAGTAGTAGCTGTTGTAGTAGCAGTAGTGGTAGTTAGTGTTGGTTATAGTGAAGGTGAGGGAGACAGAGATGCTGGTGCTTTTCCTGAGGTCTGTGTTCCTGCAGGGGCTGGATCCTCCAAACATGACACTTTTTAAGTAAACTGGAGAGCTCCACACACACACACACACACACACACACTCAACACGAGATTCAAAGAAGTGTTCACAGAGGAGATAGAAGGGCCTCCGGAAAGACGGAGAGGTGGGGTACACCATCAACTGTTGGACACAATACTTACAACCGAGGAAGAAGTGAAGAGGCTGCTAAGCGAGCTAGATACCTCAAAGGCGATGGGACCGGATAACATCTCTCCATGGGTCCTGAGAGAGGGAGCAGAGGCGCTATGAGTGCCACTAACAACAATCTTCAACACATCTATCGAAACAGGTCGAATACCTGAGGTATGGAAGACAGAAGACGTAGTCCCAATTTTTAAAAAAGAAGACAGACACGAAGCATTAAACTACAGACCAGTGTCACTGACATGTATAGTATGCAAAGTCATGGAGAAGAGTGGTGGAGAACCTAGAAAGGAATGAGCTTATCAACGACAACCAGCACGGTTTCAGGGACGGGAAATCCTGTGTCACAAACCTACTGGAGTTCTATGACAGAGTGACAGCAGTAAGACAAGAGAGAGAGAGGGGTGGGTAGACTGCGTTTTCTTGGACTGTAAGAAGGCGTTTGACACAGTCCCACACAAGAAATTAGTGCAGAAGCTGGAGGACCAGGCAGGTATGACAGGGAAGGCACTGCAATGGATCAGGGAATACCTGTCGGGAAGACATCAGTGAGTCATGGTACTTGACGAGGTGTCAGAGTGGGCGCCTGTGACGAGCGGGGTTCCACAGGGGTCAGTCCTAGGGCCGGTGCTGTTTCTGGTATATGTGAACGACATGACGGAAGGAATAGACAAGGAAGTGCCCCTGTTTGCAGATGATGTGAAGTTGATAAGAATTCAATCGGACGAGGACAAGGTGGAACTGCAGGCCTGGTCCAGAAACTGGCTCCTGGAGTTCAACCCCACCAATTGCAAAGTCATGATGATTAGGGAAGGGCAAAGAAGACCGCAGACGGAGTACAGCCTAGGGGGCCAGAGACTACAAACCTTGGAGTAAGTATAACACCGGGCACATCTCCTGAGGCTCACATCAACCAAATAACTGCTGAAGCATATGGGCGCCTAGCAAACCTAAGAATAGCATTCCGACATCTCAATAAGGAATCGTTCAGGACCCTGTACACCGTGTATGTCAGGCCTATATTGGAGTATGCAGCACCAGTTTGGAACCCGCACCTGGCCAAGCATGTAAAGAAATTAGAGAAATTGCAAAGGTTTGCACTAAGACTAGTCCCGGAGCTAAGGGGCGTGTCCTACGAGGAAAGGTTAAGGGAAATCGACCTGACGACATTGGAGGACAGGAGAGATAAAGGGGATATGATAACGACGTATAAAATACTGAGAGGAATTGACATGGTGGACAGAGACAGGATGTTCCAGAGATGGGACACAGCAACAAGGGATCACAATGTGGAAGTTGAAGACTCAGATGAATCATAGAGATATTAGGAAGTATTTCTTCAGTCACAGAGTTGTCAGGAAGTGGAATAGTTTGGGAAGTGATGTAGTGGAGGCAAGATCCATACATAGCTTTAAGAAGAGGTATGATAAAGCTCATGGAGCAGGAAGAGTGACCTAGTAGTGACCAGTGAAGAGGCGTGGCCAGGAGCTATGACTCGACCCCTGCAACCACAACTAGGTGAGTAAAACTAGGTGATTACACATACAAACGCCTCGTCAGGGAGCTCTCCACACGTTACCAACACAGTGACTAGAAAAAAACATGTTAGGAACAAGTATCGCCAAGTATCCTCGGAGTCGCTTATCGCGACTCCGAGGATGATCACAGCGACCGTTTCCGCCCAGGACGCGCATGTTGTTCCACGCTGCGACATGCGCGTGCTCAGAGACCTGGCCAAGAGGAGCGCTATCTTCGTGATTACGTCAGACAAAGGGGAAAGTGTAGTCATCCTCAGTAGTGTAAATCATAAGACCAACAACCTGCCAGAGCAAACTTACACATCCCGTGGCCTGGTAGACAACGCTCTTGCTTCACACACTCAGTGTCAGTGGTTCGATCCCGGCAAGGGTGGAAACATTGGGCGTGTTTCCTTACACCTGTTGTCCATGTTCACTTAGCAAGCAAGTAGGTACTTGGGTGTTAGTGGACTGGTGTGGGTGGCATCCTGGGGGACAAGACTGAGGGACCACAATGGAAATAAGACAGACAGTCCTCGATGACACACTGACTTTCTTGGGTTATCCTGGGTGACTAACCCTCCGGAGTTAAAATCCGAACAAAATTTTATCTTAAGCATCAACGAAAGAAAAGGAAACTGGTTCTCTAATAAGCAAAGTTCATAAGACACTCAGAAAAACTTAGCTGGGTTTAAAGCTCACGTAGCTACTTTCCAGCAATGACAATGATAAACCACTTAGGCTTTATGGTTTGCCCAAAACCCAATGTCCCTCTATAATAATAATAATAATAATCTTTATTTCAACAAGTACATGTACAAGGTATACAGACCATAGCTGACATCTATGACATACTACTATATAGAAAGTCCCTTGTTATGCAGAACATTTCCCGCAAATTAGGTCAATTTTGTTCCCAGGATGCCACACACACCAGTCAACTAACACCCAGGTACCTATTTTACTGCTAGGTGAACATGGACAGCATGTGCCTTAAGGAAACACATCCTAATGTTTCCACCCGTACCGGGGATCGACCCCCGGACCACAGTGTGTGAGCTGAGTGCACTAGCGATCGAGCTACGGGCCCTTCAAGTCAGAGACTGGTAACAACTCACACAAACTAACGTCAAGGCAAAACAGCTTCGATCAGCCAGGCGTCCCTTAAGAACTCAAGTGATCTAACCATGGATCGGGTGGGGGTTCAACCCATGGCGAGTGAGTCGTAATAATCCAGGCAAGTGCGTAAGCCTCTGGGCCAGCTGGCTACAACAGAACCATAGGTTATACATAATTGAACCACGAGTTCTAACCCCACGTTATTACGTCATTACGATTTCGCGAGTCAGGTGATCTAAATCGCATTAAGGAACACAAAATAACAATGTTGGTAGAATTACCGACAATATGTTAGGTAAAAAGGACACAAGTGCAACTAATGTGGCATTTTATTGTGGCAACGTTTCGCTCTCCTGGAGAGCGAAACGTTGCCACAGTAAAATGTCAATTAGTTCCATCTGTCCTTTTACCATACATTTTTGTCGGTAATTCTATCATTATTACAAAATATTAAGTAACTTTCCCCTCATTGTTCGGCGACATGGGGCCACTTTCCCTCGTTGCTAGGCGACATGGGGCCACTTTCCCTCATTGCTAGGTGACATGGGGCCACTTTCCCTCGTTGCTAGGCGACATGGGACCACTTTCCCTCGTTGCTAGGCGACATGAGACCACTTTCCCTCGTTGCTAGGCGACATGGGGCTACCTTCCTTTGTTGCTAGGCGGCATTGGACCACTTTCTCTTGTTGCTTCGCGACATGGGACCCCTTTCCCTCGTTGCTAGGTGACATAATAACATTTTCCCCTTGTTACTAGGCCACATAATAACACTTGGCCAGCCGTTTATACACTCACAAAAACTAGAAGTGTTTTAAGTGAGAAAGAGAAAGCACTTAACCTCCACCATGGGCTGTCTCTAAGTGGCAAACTTGTTTGACCTGGTCGTAGCTGGCTGGAGACAGCATCTCTGTGCTGCTGTTGTTGCTGCTGCTGTAGTCTTTCCACACAGTACAACCTTTGTAGCAGCTACAGCAGCAGCAACAACAGCCGCAGCAGCCACATCAGAATCAGGAACAACAACAACAGTAGGAGCAGCGTTACCAGACACCAGCAACAGTAGCAAGAAAAGCAGCAACAACAGCAACAGCACCACCAACAACAGCACCACCACGTCTAGGAGCAGAGAAGGCAGCAGCAGTACCAGGCTACCCCAGGGTCAACCACTTCTTCCCATGGACCAGATCTCCCAACACCCAGGGCAGAGGAAGGACCCTCAATCATTTTTTATATATGGGTGTACCGAGTTACACCTTGGTATATACGATGCGGGTATATATATACATTGCATATAGCCCGACTATATAAATTATTATATAGTTCTTCTAAGTGATATAGTACCTGCACGTACTTCTGTGTGCATCGACTTCTGTTTTTTGGTAATGTAAATCGGATCCATCTGCTTTGGTGATGAAATTTCCCAGTTGCATTAAGTAGGCAGACGTGACGTTATCCAACCCATTAAAAAAACCCACTCGGTGGGTTTTTAGTAAAGTAATTTGTCCTAGCTGCGACCTGAATAGACTTGGAAACCATGAGAGCCTCTTGGAGTCACTTTGAGAACAAGGGATCGTCTTGAAGGCACTTTAAAACGAAGAGGTCTTAAAGACACTGGAAAACAAAGAGATCGTCTTGAAGACAATTAATTTTGTAAACCCTGTGTTTATATAATGCACCAAGCATGAAATTACTGTAATGTCAATGCTTTCAGGAACAACTCCTGTGGAGTTGGTCCTGAAAGTCTTTGCCTCCACTAATAGGATGAACTGCTGGTGGTGGAGTGGAGGGAGAGGCTGGAGTGGAGGCTAGGGAGAAGTAGAGAGTGGAGTGATAGCCTTGGGACATTCCAACATGCAGGAGGAGTCGTTATAATGGTAATATATCTCATTACAATGGCGTTTCCCCCCCCCCCCTCCCTGGCAGATTCTGCCCAGTTTCCCCGCTAAAGAATTCAGGGCTACGTGTCCTCAGGGCTCCGTGTCCTCAGGGCTACGTGTCCTCAGGGCTACGTGTCCTCAGGGTTACGTGTCTTCAGGGCGTCTTCGACACCAGTGGTACACCACTGTCTCCCCCACCAGTGGTACACCACTGTCTCCCCAAAAATGGTACACCACTGTCTTCCCACCAGTGGTACACCACTGTCTTCCCCCACCAGTGGTACACCACTGTCTTCCCCACCAGTGGTACACCACTGTCTTCCCCCACCAGTGGTACACCACTATCTCCCCACCAGTGGTACACCACTGTCTTCCCCCACCAGTGGTACACCACTGTCTTCCCCCACCAGTGGTACACCACTGTCTCCCCACCAATGGTACACCACTGTCTTCCCCCATCAGTGGTACACCACTGTCTTCAACACCAGTGGTACACCACTGTCTCCCCACAAGCGGTACACCACTGTCTCCCCCATTAGTAGTACACCACTGTCTCCCCACCAGTGGTACACCACCGTCTCCCCCACCTGTGGTACACCACTGTCTCCCCACCAGTGGTACACCACTGTCTCCCCACCAGTGGTACACCAATGTCTCCCTACCAGTGGTACACCAGTCTCCCCACCAGTGGTACACCACTGTCTCCCCACCAGTGGTACACCCCTGTCTCTCTCACTAGTGATACACCATTGTCTTCCCACACCAGTGGTACACCACTGTCTTCCCCCACCAGTGGTACACCACTGTCTCCCCACCAGTGGTACTCCACTGTCTCCCCCACCAGTGGTACACCACTGTCTCCCCCACCAGTGGTACACCACTGTCTCCCCACCAGTGGTACACCACTGTCTCCCCCACCAGTGGTACACCACTGTCTCCCCCACCAGTGGTACACCACTGTCTCCCCCACCAGTGGTACTCCACTGTCTCCCCCACCAGTGGTACACCACTGTCTCCCCCACCAGTGGTACACCACTGTCTCCCCACCAGTGGTATGATAACTTGATAAAGATCTCAAAAGTTCGAAACGTCCCAATAAAACTTAGCTCTACGACGTTTTTTTCCCACTGGAAAGAACTGGATGAAGAGATGGTTAGAGGCAACCTCCGAGCACAGCTTCAAGACTAGGCACGAAGGAGGGAGGGGGGACACTTACAGGTGATTACGCATAGCTGAGTACACGTAAGCGAGTACATGTTTACTTGAGCAGCACAAGCTGGCTGTAACAAGTTAGTCTCCCCTTCCCCCTGCTACCCTGCCCTCCCCCTCCCTTCCCCTATTCTCCCCTCCCTGGCAACTATCTCCTCTACCTCTTATACCTCCTTACCTATCTCTTCTACCTTCTTTCCTACCTCCCATTTCCTTTCCTTTCTGCTTTCCCCTCCGTTCATCAATCTCATCTATGTATTCTCCCCATTCTTTTCATCAACCCATTCACTTATGCCCCTCCCATTATCACCCACCTCTCCCTCCCTCCTCCTTCAACATTCGCATCCCTGCCTTTCCAACCCCCAATAACTACTACCCCACTCAGACCCCCCATCCCCAGCCTCGTTCCTAGAAGACTTTGGTCACTGCTATTTTCTCAAGAACTCCCTTTTCCGCTTCTAAGAATACTTCTACTCCCTCTCTGCTACTGCTACACATCACCACCACATCATCACCCCCACATCACCACCACCACATCACCTCCACATCATCACCACCACATCACCACCACCACATCACCTCCACATCATCACCACCACATCACCTCCACATCATCACCACCACATCATCACCACCACATCACCACCACCACTCCTTCCTACCCCTCCATTCTGTACTCTCCTATTTGTGGTTGCAGGGGTTGATTCGTAGCTCCTGGCCCCACCTTAAAGACAATGTCGCTCGTGGAAATTATTCTCAATTAAAGTCATTCTGCCTTCCTTACGACTGAGGATCCTTGCATGGTACTGTGCAGTATGAGGTTTCCCTTGCGTGGTACTGTGCATTATGTTTCCCTTGCATGGTACTCTGCATTATGAGGTTTCCCTTGCATGGTACTCTGCATTTTGAGGTTTCCCTTGCGTGGTACTGTGTATTATGAGGTTTCCCTTGCGTGGTACTCTACATTATGAGGTTTCCCTTGCGTGGTACTCTGCATTATGAGAGACGTTTTGCCCACTTGGGGGCTTTATCAATCCAGAGCATGGGGTAAAAAGAGAATACGTACTGAACAGAGGTCAAGTCAATTAGGTGGGGTCACATGTGGTAAGGTCACATGTGGTGTGTGAGGTACGATTTACCTGATCGTGTCGAGGGGCACTAGTATAGCAAGGCCACCTAATTTTCTAAAAATTTCTGGAGTTGTGGGCCACGGTGTACGATGCTGCTGCCAGCAGGTGCTGCCTCCAGACAACATCACTTGAGCATGTCATGCTCTTTTAAAGCCAACGAGAGGTGTAAAAATACACATGCAGCAGCGATAACCTGAGTTACACAATTCCCAATGGTTATAATTATGACCATAAGGCAATGGAACCTCATGATGCACAGTACCACGCAATGGAACCTCATAATGCAGAGTACCACGCAAGGGAAACCTCATGATGCAGAGTACCATGCAAGGGAAACCTCATAATGCAGAGTACCATGCAAGGGAAACCTCATAATGCACAGTACCATGCAAGGGAAACCTCATAATGCAGAGTACCACGCAAGGGAAACCTCATAATGCACAGTACCACGCAAGGGAAACCTCATAATGCACAGTACCACGCAAGGGAAACCTCATAATGCACAGTACCACGCAAGGGAAACCTCATAATGCACAGTACCACGCAAGGGAAACCTCATAATGCACAGTACCACGCAAGGGAAACCTCATAATGCACAGTACCACGCAAGGGAAACCTCATAATGCACAGTACCACGCAAGGGAAACCTCATAATGCACAGTACCATGCAAGGGAAACCTTATAATGCACAGTACCACGCAAGGGAAACCTCATACTGCACAGTACCATGCATGGATCCTCAGTCGTAAGGAAGGCAGAATGGCTTTAAATGAGAATAATTTCCCCGAGCGACATTGTCTTGAAGGTGGGGCCAGGAGCTACGACTCAACCCCTGCAACCACAAATAGGAGAGTACAGAATGCTAGACGATGGCTCAATTCTCTGAATGATTGCTTCCCTGATGGGCCAAGTATCGCTCAGATGAAGACACCCAGCTGGTGCATGCGCATGTCATATCCAGCAACTTGTCCCTCTTATTTACATATCCTATTAAATATCTGTTCTTAATGATAATAATAATAATAATAATAATAATAACAATAATAAAAAAAAAGTATTTCTACAGGTACATGATACAACTTATACAGACCAAAGCTGACATCAATGACTTACTACTATATAGAAAGCCCCTTGTTATGCTGAGCATTTCGGGACACCAGAGCATGTCTGTGTATCTGTTATTCTCTGGTGTTTGACATTCCTCCGCTTTATTCATTTATTCGCATTCCTGTATTTATGTTTTCCAAATTTTGCATAACTTTTCTTGATTAATGTTATTCATTTTCTTGATTCTGAATCTTGTATAACAGTACAAAGTTTTCCTATTTAATTCACCATTATCCCTAGTCAAAGTTATTATTATTATTATTATTATTGTAAATTAACATGTTATACAAATGTTAACCTCTGCACCAAAGTTAACTTTGCAAAGCAATCTCTCATTTCTAAAAAAAAAATCGCACTGTGACTTGCGCAACCTACCTTGGTCCTCCTCAACGTCGTATTATATAACATTAGAGAAGCATAGTAATGTGGCGGTGCTGAGGCTGACGTTGGCCCAGGTAGTGACACAAGACGCCTGGCAAGACGTCGTTGGTTTAGAGGTGAAGACAGCACTCTCTCCACAAGTGAAGTCACACACCTGCTGCTGTTTCCCTCCACAAGTGAAGTCACACACCTGCTAAATATGAAGATAGAAAAAACTTTCAGAGTTCAGGCAACTATCACTAAATATCATCAACTTATTTGGGTTATCCTTGGTTAAACTACGTTAAACTACGTAAGATGGACTTATGTGTATCTATACCTGAATAAACTTATCAAGGCCTCAAATAACGCGTTTGATTCCCACGAGAACTTCCCATGTTACTCTCCCAGCAAGGTACCACTCTCGCGGCTGAGGCACTTACGGTGTCCCGTAGCTCGCTCTAGCGCACTCAGGTCACTCACTGAGGTCCGTGATTCGACCCCCGGTACGGCTGGAAACATTAGGACATGTTTCCTTAAGACACCTCCTGTCCATCTTCACCTAGCGGTAAAATAGGTACCTGGGTGTTAGTTGACTGGTGTGGGTCGCATCCTGGGGACAAAATCTACCTAATTTGCGGGAAATGCTCAGCATAACAAGGGGATTTCTATATAGTAGTATGTCAGTGATGTCAGCTATGTTCTGTATACCTTGTATATGTACTTGTAGAAATAAAGATATTATTAAATTATTATTATACAGCGCTGCTCGCATAATTATCAGTTATGCCTCGGTTCATGCCAATATCTGGTTGTGGTCATCTTCGTTTACGACACAAGTGTTGATGGTCTTATAAAGGAAGTACACTACTTCTTTATATATGTATGTTCGCTGAGGCTCCTGCGACGTACATCTCCTCACAGTCACTGCATGGGAGGTGTATATACCAACCTCTTTCGTTCCTTAATGAGCGAGTATGTTCGCTGAGGCTCCTGCGACGTACATCTCCTCACAGTCACTGCATGGGAGGTGTATATACCAACCTCTTTCGTTCCTTAATGAGCGAGTATGTTCGCTGAGGCTCCTGCGACGTACATCTCCTCACAGTCACTGCATGGGAGGGAATACATACCAATATTTCCCGTTTCTCTACGGTCATTTTCGGCTCTGGTAAGCTTTGTTATGCTGGTAGACGATGCAACATGAATCCAGTTCTCGAGTCCATGCAAACTTTGGGCTACATAAACACATTGCAAATAGATAAAGCAATATACCTGTCGTTATTATTTTCATTCCTAATTTTATTAAGGAAATTTTTTCTTCCTACAGTCACGAATAAAGTGTGATGACAAATAAAGATGGGAGAAAATAATAATAACAATATTATAATAATAATAATAATAATAATAATAATAATAATAATAATAATAAATTTCTTTGAAAAGATCCACAGACTGGCTGAAACGAGATCTGAGGATGAGCTCCAGACCCCGGGAACAAGAACCCAGCAAAGTCCTCCCTGCCCTTGATGAAGAAGATAAGCTGCTTCTTGGAATCTTTCAGGGGAAGAACCCCGGGTTTTCGGAATCCCCCCCCACGGGGGGGAATACCTCCCAGGTCATAGAGAAAAATATAAAACCATCCCAGTGACCTGCTTCTAGAGATCAAGTCTTACCACACTTTCCCCCCTCCCCTCCTTTCCCCCTAAAGGAGGGAGGGAGAGAGGGGGGTGCCTCGTGATGGGCTCTTGATCCGAGGAATAGGTGCTGCAATGCCCTTCCACAACCCCTCGTTTTTCCCTTCGAATCAAAACCTGATTCGATTCGATTACCCTGCGGTTTTGGCGCTTCCCTATGAATAATATAAAGACGAGGAAGAAAAAAATAAATAATAATAATAATAATCTTACGACACCTTACTGACTCATACAAATTATATTATCATTGGCAAGCATCTGCTCTCCCAATATGTATACATCCCCCATCATTCCCTTGAAAATAGCCACGAAACAGAAAGTTGGGGTCAGCTGAGGTAATCTGGGGGTCAGCTGGGGTAATCTGGGGTCAGCTGGGGTAATCTGGGGTCAAATGGGAAAGCTGGGTGATCCAGGGGAAAACCTCTGATAATATAGAACAAACTCTATTCCCTCGTCGAAGTAAATGAATAATAAATAATAATAATAATAATAATAATATTAATAATAATAATAATAATTATTATTATTATTAAGGAGGGCGTGGAAGGTGCAGCACTTAATACATTAATTCACATCACGTCACTATATGCAAAGCACTTTTTTTGGCTCCCACTACAACAATTTCCTTTGATTCACCCGTTGTTAGTTAATATGCTGGTGTGAAACTGTCAAAACTTCTGTTGCAACCCTCCACACACACACACACACACACACACACACACACACACACACAAACACAGGAGGCAGGATCCATACATAGCTTTCAGAGATACAATAAAACTCATGAAATAGGGAGTGGACCTAGTATCGACCAGCGAAGAGGCGGGCCCAGGAGCTGTGAATGGACCCCTGCAACCACAAATAGGTGAGTACACACACACACATACACACACACGCCATAATGGGAGCTAACACGAGAAAGGAAGAGGTGAAAGGGCTTTCAAGGAAATCAGATACTGAATAAAAGCAGCTGGACCAGACAGGATATCACCTTGAGTGCTGCGAGAGACAGAAGAGCTGTGTAATTTCATAGCGAGATGCAAGAACAGTCCAACGACCCGACTGAGAGCTACAAATGTGTAAATTCTATCCCAATATATATAAACAAAGGGGCAGGGGAAACATCGAGGTATGGATCAGCATCAATCACTGGTACACTGGGAAAGAGGAATGGAGAGTCCAGAAAGAAATAATGTGTAGAAATAACTAGAATATTGAAATAAAAAAAGAGGAAAATGTCAATGATGATGATTGATAATGGATGGATCACTATCTGTAGAGTTGATATCTCCAGAAAGTCTAACATGAAGAACGCTTCGTGACTTCAGTATCTTGACTTCAGCGTGTGAAGTCAATGAGTCTGACAGCTTTACATAACTCATTATTTGGAGACTTTATCACAAGCACCAAAAACTAAGGAGAAAAATTTGTTTTGCTCACAATGTGGAGTAAAAGGAATATATATTGATCGTAACCATGGAGAAACAATAAGAGTCTCAACTCACACACTTTGCTAAGGAATTCCTAATGTTTATAATCAAAACCATAATTTTTAAAGGGAAGGACCGGTAAGCCAGTGGAAGGCCTCGGTCAGATGACCAAAAGCTCCAGCTGCGGGGCTGGAAACACTTGTCCTGTTTCCTGACAAAGCTCACCTAACCAAACCATATGCTATTAAAATCCAAGTCTATGAAGAAAAGGTGTACAAGAAAGAGGACATATAACAGCAGGTGGGAAGGTATGAGGGACAGATCCCTGCCTAGCAGCTCACAAACGTGTTAGGAATCCCGCAGGGAAAAAAATCGCTTGACGTGTTTAATTCATCTTTAATGATGAATAAGACACGTGAAACACTTGGGTATCTTTAGTGCCAAAACTTTTCGCTTGCACAACAGTCTTCTTCAGTTGAATACAGGAGAATATAACACTAGAGGCAGTAGTAGTTTTAATGTGATCAGTCCCTCACTCTTGGAAGATGCCTGACACTATATATATATATATATATATATATATATATATATATATATATATATATATATATATATATATATATATATATATATATATATATATATATATATATATATACATATAAACGAGGCCAACATTAACAAGGAAATTAATTACAGATGTGGTGAGGGTCAGCTGGGAATTCTGGTTTATTATGAAAAAGCGAGGTACCCGTAAGGTCATTTTGTATATTATTGCGTGTATTATTATTATTTTATTATTATTCATAACTTTCTCAGTGAGCATGTGATAGTAACAGCAGAGCTTGGTAACATGAGCTGGGGGCCAATGAAGACTCGAAACAGCGTCCTGCAGGCTGTTTACTACCTTTGATTTGAACAAGCGAAAACCTCGTCGCAATGAAAGCTCTACACAGAGCGAAACGTTCCGTATATGACTCGGCGAGTGTTCCTTCTCCTGTGAACCTCATCAACGCCGACTTATTAGAGGTGAACCAGGCTGCTAGTGTTGACCACTAACACCCAGGCCAGAGCATCGTAGTTAATTAAGACGTGAGAACTTTAGGTTCCGTCGTCTAGTACAGCTCTTGGGCTGGTCTGTAGATAAATGGGAATCATGGCATCACGAGAATCATGGCATCACGAGATGCCATGATTCAGGAACTACCACGATTCAAGAGCTACTATAATTCAGAAGCTACCACGATTCAAGAGCTACTATAATTCAGAAGCTACCACGATTCAAGAGCTACTATAATTCAGGAGCTACCACGATTCAAGAGCTACTATAATAAGAACATAAGAACATAAGAAAGGAGGAACACTGCAGCAGGCCTGTTGGTCCACACTAGGCAGGTCCTTCACAATCCGTCCTACTAACAGAACATTTGCTCAACCCAATTTGCAATGCTACCCAAGAAATAAGCTTTGACAATTCTACCCACTCATGCGCGAGTCCCACTCAAATCCAACCCCTCCCACTCATGAATTTATCCAACCTAAATTTGAAACCACCCAAGGTCCCAGCTTCAATAACCCTACCAGGCAGACTGCTCCACTCATCAACTACCCCACCTCCAAACCAATACTTTCCTACATCCTTTCCAAATCCAAACTTATCCAACTTGAATCCATTATTGCGGGCTCCCTCCTGGAGAGACATCCTCAAGACCTTACTCATATCCCCCTTGTTAATACCCATTTTCCACTCGTATACCTCGATCATGTCTCCCCTCATTCTACGTCTTACAAGTGAACGTAATTTTAGGGTCTTCAATCCTTCTTCGTAAGGAAGATTTCTAATGCTATGTATTAATTTAGTCATTCTACGCTGAACGCTTTCTAACGAACTTACGTCCATTCTGCAATATGGAGACCAGAACTGAGCTGCGCAATCCAGGTGAGGCCCCACCAATGATGCATATGATTCAGAAGCTACCACGATTCAAGAGCTACTATAATTCAGGAGCTACCACGATTCAAGAGCTACTATAATTCAGGAGCTACCACGATTCAAGAGCTACTAAAATTCAGAAGCTACCACGATTCAGGAGCTACCATGATTCACGAGCTACCATGATTCACGAGCCACCATGATTCAGCAAGTGCCGTGACACAGAGTCTGCCGTGATACTACTGGCAGTGAAGATCAGGTTTCAGAGAGCTCTCTCGCGAGGTCGATTTCTAATACCTGTTCATCTGAAGTCGAAGATAACCTTAAAACAGGTAAACAGGTACACCTCTTAGGGTGCCTACTTACCCTTGACGTCTTACCTGGCCCTAGTCAGATGAGACAGTGACCTGACCCCCGTGCTTGATAAGCCTCCCTAGTGACCCTTAGTTTGATGGAGTAGACGGTTAAGATAAGGGTGGTGGACAGAGGGGATATGGGATTCAAATCCTTTAGACGATAATTGAATTGCCTTTGTAGGGTATCGGATCCAGTCTTTAGCCCTGGCACTTATTTTTTGTTTTTATTTTGGGGGAAGGGAGTTAAGGGTTTATTGTATCCTAGGTAAACTATTATATTATTTAATCGTAGAAACACATAATATTAGTAATAATATTATCAATAATACCCAACAATAAGACGATTTTTCTCTCGTTTAAATTAATTTCATGATAATTAAATATTTATCTATTAACTGGACCGAAAAAATTGTCATGGAATTTGGGTTAATAATGTGGAACAATATTTTATTGTTGCAGTTTTATTGTTCGTATTATGACTTTTCTACGAAGTAACATTAAGATGTATCAATCTAGGTAGTTTTAGGGAATATCGTAGGCTTATTCAATCACGCGAGGCCTATTTAAAGTTATGCATCTATCTAATCTCGTGAGATAGACTCACAACCGAAAGACCCAGGTTCAAACCCAGGGCGAGGCGGGACGTGTGGGTAATAAGGTACCTGGGAATTAATTGAACACTGTGGGTGGCACCCTGGGGATAAAGGAGGAAAAGTCCCCAGGGAAAAAATAAGCCAACTATAGTGGCTTTATTGGGTTATCCTAGATTACTAACCCACCGGGTTAATACTTTGGATAAAATCCTCAAAATTTTCATTTATTTTTCCTATTTTTTTTAAATCTATGGAAATAGGACACATCATTTCGTTTGTTGTCACACCTCTGAGAGTGACATAGTCAGCTGTTGTCCCCACTATGTAACTATCATATAGAATAGTGTAGCAGCACACTGATGATGTATCCATTTCTAATAAAAGACACTCAAAACTTTTACAATATATATATACACACACAGAATACACCCACGAGAACTGAATGTTTTTTTTTTACTGTAACAATGACGATGCAGTTTGGAAACAATAATTACAGACTTAATGATAAATCTTTAGTTTTCGTTCACCTTCACAAATAAAGTTATAACTCAACATACACACACACATATATATATATAGGTCAGATTAAAACACTGACCTGTTATAAACTCGAAATTATTCTTTGGCAAATGGAAAAATTAAAGAATTAATTTTTCAACGACATACACAATTATTCCATAATATTTTTTTAAAAAACATCATACAGTATTATTATGTTATTATATTTTTATATTCAAAGCTACTCTTTTGCAACTTATACATTATTACGTAAGATCATAAAAGTTAAAAGGTGGTAATAAATTTAATTGCATCAATTATAATTATAATAGCTTTTTTTTACGAAAGAAATCTAGTTACCGATAATTATTTTACGGAAAAAAAAGGCCCGAAATTTGTTCGATTTTTATCTGTTGTCTTTATTTCACAATTGTTGATATGTTCCATTTTTTGGGTCTGTTGTCTGCCCGTTGCTTTTATTTTCCTATTGTCGGCATTTTCATCTCATTTTGTTTTTCTTGTGGGAGCCTACTCATCTACAGCAGCCTACTCATCTACAGCAGCCTACTCATCTACAGCAGCCTACTCATCTACAGCAGCCTACTCATCTACTACAGCAGCCTACTCATCTACTACAGCCTACTCATCTACTGCAGCCTACTCATCTACAGCAGCCTACTCATCTACTGCAGCCTACTCATCTACAGCGACCTACTCATCTACAGCGACCTACTCATCTACTGAAGCCTACTCATCTACTGAAGCCTACTCATCTACTGAAGCCTACTCATCTACTGAAGCCTACTCATCTACTGAAGCCTACTCATCTACTGAAGCCTACTCATCTACTGAAGCTTTTGTAAGAGCCTAGTCATCGGCTTCAGCTCATGTTGCAGCCTGCCTATGTACTGCATGTCTTTGTGGGAGCCTAGTCCTCTACTTCAAGTTACTGTGGTTACCTACTCATCTACTACAGTGTTCTACAGGAGCCTACTCATCTACTGCACCACATAAATAATCCGCACAGAGAGAAACTTACGGCGACGTTTCGGTCCGACTTGGACCATTTACAGATATTGTTCCAGTCACGTTATTGTGCCGTTTTGTTGTCTGCTGCATTTTTTCCTGGGAGCCTACTCACTTGCATTTTTTCAGGGAGCCTACTCATTCGCATTTTTTCAGGGAGCCTACTCAGGTGCATTTTTTTCAGGGAGCCTACTCATTCGCATTTTTTCAGGTAGCCTACTCATTTGCATTTTTTCTGGGAGCCTACTCATTTGCATTTTTTCTGGGAGCTCACTCATTTGCATTTTTCAGGGAGCCTACTCATTCGCATTTTTTCAGGGAGCCTACTCATTTGCATTTTTTCTGGAAGCCCACTCATTTGCATTTTTCAGGGAGCTTAACTCGTTTGCATCTTTTCAGGGGAGCCTACTCATTTGCATTTTTCTCAGGGAGCCTACTCATTCACATTTTTTTCAGGGGAGCCTACTCATTCACATTTTTTCAGGGGAGCCTACTCATTCGCATTTTTTCAGGGAGCCTACTCATTTATCGTAGTCTGTCCAACACAGTATCAACGGTAGCCTACTACATTGCTCTTTTGCTCCATAAATTCCTGCCATGGTCGGGTGTTTCAAATATATGTACCCAGTTTCAAAGCAGTATATACTGAAATTGGATCCATTTCTTTGAACCACTCGTATACACTTCCAAAAATCTTCGTTTCCTCTTAATACTTTAATACTCTGCGAGAGGCCAGTCTTATCACGCCAACTCTAATATTTGTGATTATTTTGTTACTTGCTGTCGTATCGAACTAAATTATTATATATATATATATATATATATATATATATATATATATATATATATATATATATATATATATATATATATATATATATATATATATATACACGTATATATACATATATATGTGTGTGTGTGTGTGTGTGTGTGTGTAATTGCATTAGGCCACAAAGAAGCAAAAATTAGGTTAGTGTGTATATTTTGTATCACTTGTATCAATGATGTACCAAAATAAACCAGCTTTTGGAAAATCATTTTTTTTGTGGTTGTATTGTGTCAATGGAGCAAGTTTCCCGCTGACTGTCCTGGTTGGTATCCCCCAGGGGTCTTTCCCCTCCCCTCCTCCCCCAGGGGTTCTCTCCCCTCCCTCAGGGGTTCTCTCCCCTTCCCCTGGGTTGCAACACTCAATCTCAATGCCAACCAACGCCATATTAACTCCATTATTTTATTAGTACGTACTTTGTTTAGCATTTATTCTGTGTTCAACGAAGATGTTCTCTACTGCAGCGGTGGTTCTTGAGAACTGTGTGATCTTTATATTCATTAAACAATGCAGTAATGTGGTAAGAGGTTGAAATAGTAGGGGCCCCAGATGGTCACTGGGGGAACTCCAGCTGCGCATGCGTGCGAGGGCTGGCCCTGGCGCAGCGCAGTATATAAGGGCGCGCAGGTGCAGAAGTCGGCATATCAGGTGTCCTCACTCGATCAACGGTATCAACACTTACAGGTAAGACCTGCCATATTATAACTAAGTCACATAAGTAAACAGTAATGCAACTCAAAATACAAACAGTGCGATAGATATGTTAATACATTCCATACTTGCAGTGATTAGATTGAAAAAATACGTAAATCTCTAACGTTGAATGTCAGTGAAATTGATTCTCAAAACTGTAACATTTGAGTTTAAGATTATAAGGTTTTAATTAGAACAATGGCTATATTTTTTTATTATTATTAAAGAAAAAAAGTCTTTTGACTCACGAAATCGTAATAACACGATTGAAAACAAATCACAGAAGGGGTGGGACTCGACCCATGGCAAGCTAATCTTATAACTCGCAGGGCAGTGCGTTAACACATTGGCCGAGTGGTTAACGCACTTAGTATGGGTTCAAATTCCACCCGTTCCATGATTTGAAGTCTTTTGTGATTTATCGGTCATTGATAATATCACGTTCATGTTTTATATCAAGTTTATTGGGAAACTTCAATTATTACATGGAATATGAAAGTAGGTCCATCCAGTTTTCAACGAGTATCAACCATGAAAGTATTATTAGTGTGTGTGTGTACTCACCTATATGTGGTTGCAGAGGTTGATAGACAGCTCCTGGCCCCGCCTCTTCGCTAGTCCCTACAAGGTCCACTCCCTGCTCCAAGAGGGTTATCGTGTGTGTGTGTGTGTGTGTGTACTCACCTAATTGTGGTTGCAGGGGTCGAATCATAGCTCCTGGCCCCGAATAGTGTGTGTGTGTGTGTGTTGAGGGGAATTGAACTGGTGCCATAAATTCTGAACTTTTTGCTCTACTAACTATGCTATGGTGAGTCTGAGAACTTATTGGAGTCACCATAGCATGGTTGTCATAGTGTAGGGTTGGAATGTCTTAAATCTGAGTCGATCCTCTGTTATCAATGGTAATAGAATTTCTTCTTGAATGGGGGAATCTCGGACAAATAATGTGTAAAAACATCTTCATTCAATATATAAACATTTCCGAGTATCACAATCATCACTGCTAAAATCATTACGAACAATTACCAAACAAAACAGCTGGTCTATATAAACAAAAAATATCATACCTAAACAGATATAAAATTGAAATAAGACACAAATACAGCAAACGTTACAATATATAACCTAACATTTCTACTAACATAGAGTTATATACTCACGCAAAAAAAGCATCAATGCGAACAACTGGAGATGTTTAATTGAGGGGTAAGCCAGCGGAAGGCCTCGATCACATGACCAAAAGCTCCAGCTGCGGGTCATCATATATGACCCGCGTCAGGAAACACTTGTCCTGCTTCCTGACGAATCTCACCTAACCTGACCTATCACGATGTAAGTAGGGACAGAGATCCTTATTACAGAGTTAGACAGTTTAGAGATGGGAAGACCAGCAGGCAACTATCTATCCATGGGCTCTGGTGTGAGTTTGTTTATGCACAGGTACACACAAGTACAATTATCATGCATAGTGTAAATTACCTAGGATAACCCAAAAGAAAAGTCAGTCCAAGTGACTTATTTTCATTGGGGCCACTGACTTATTCTTTGACTTATTCCATTGAGGTGTT
Source organism: Cherax destructor (assembly GCA_009830355.1). NCBI lineage: Eukaryota > Metazoa > Arthropoda > Malacostraca > Decapoda > Parastacidae > Cherax > Cherax destructor. The sequence continues at coordinate 115,130 of WNWK01002879.1, read as the reverse complement.
TAAAGTTACGTGAGTTCTTCCCCACGTATAGTAAGTCACTCCCCCACGTATAGTAAGTCACTCCCCCACGTATAGTAAGTCACTCCCCCACGTATAGTAAGTCACTCCCCCACGTATAGTAAGTCACTCCCCCACGTATAGTAAGTCACTCCCCCACGTATAGTAAGTCACTCCCCACGTATAGTAAGTCACTCCCCACGTATAGTAAGTCACTCCCCACGTATAGTAAGTCACTCCCCACGTATAGTAAGTCACTCCCCACGTATAGTAAGTCACTCCCCACGTATAGTAAGTCACTCCCCCACGTATAGTAAGTCACTCCCCCACGTATAGTAAGTCACTCCCCCACGTATAGTAAGTCACTCCCCCACGTATAGTAAGTCACTCCCCCACGTATAGTAAGTCGGGTCACCATTTGGAGAAGACCCGGGCCGGACATACCGGCGAACCTACAACAACAACAACCCACGTATAGTAAGTCACTCCCCCACGTATAGTAAGTCACTCCCCACGTATATTGTCACTCCCCACGTATAGTAAGTCACTCTCCCACGTATAGTGTCACTCCCCACATATAGTGTCACTCCCCACTTATAGTAAGTCACTCCCCACGTATAGTAAGTCACTCCCCCACGTATAGTAAGTCACTCCCCCACGTATAGTAAGTCACTCCCCCACGGATAGTAAGTCACTCCTCCACGTATACTAAGTCACTCCCCCACGTATAGTAAGTCACTCCCCCACGTATAGTAAGTCACTCCTCCACGTATAGTAAGTCACTCCCCTACGTATAGTAAGTCACTCCTCCACGTATACTAAGTCACTCCCCACGTATAGTAAGTCACTCCCCACGTATAGTAAGTCACTCCTCCATGTATAGTAAGTCACTCCCCCACGTATAGTAAGTCACTCCTCCACGTATACTAAGTCACTCCCCACGTATAGTAAGTCACTCCCCACGTATAGTAAGTCACTCCCCACGTATAGTAAGTCACTCCCCACGTATAGTAAGTCACTCCCCACGTATAGTAAGTCACTCCCCCACGTATAGTAAATCACTCCCCCACGTATACTAAGTCACTCCCTTCCTCATATAGTAAGTCACTCCACGTATAATAAGTCACTCCACGTATAATAAGTCACTCCACGTATAATAAGTCACTCCACGTATAATAAGTCACTCCACGTATAATAAGTCACTCCACGTATAATAAGTCACTCCACGTATAATAAGTCACTCCACGTATAATAAGTCACTCCACGTATAATAAGTCACTCCACGTATAATAAGTCACTCCACGTATAATAAGTCACTCCACGTATAATAAGTCACTCCACGTATAATAAGTCACTCCACGTATAATAAGTCACTCCACGTATAATAAGTCACTCCACGTATAATAAGTCACTCCACGTATAATAAGTCACTCCACGTATAATAAGTCACTCCACGTATAATAAGTCACTCCACATATAATAAGTCACTCCACGTATAATAAGTCACTCCACGTATAATAAGTCACTCCACGTATAATAAGTCACTCCACGTATAATAAGTCACTCCACGTATAATAAGTCACTCCACGTATAATAAGTCACTCCACGTATAATAAGTCACTCCACGTATAATAAGTCACTCCACGTATAATAAGTCACTCCACGTATAATAAGTCACTCCACGTATAATAAGTCACTCCACGTATAATAAGTCACTCCACGTATAATAAGTCACTCCACGTATAATAAGTCACTCCACGTATAATAAGTCACTCCACGTATAATAAGTCACTCCTCATATTATTATTATAATCAAAAGAAGCGCTAAACCACAAGGGTTATACAGCACTCCTCATATAATAAGTCACCCCCACGTTTCGAGCACTAGAGCTCAACACTAATACATAAACAAGGGTGGACCTCAGATCTCAGAGGTTCCACACTCTTCAGAAACGTTCCAGTATTAATGTCGATTATTAAATACAGAAAGCATAGTTAGTCTGCTTAAGGAGTACTTTAATATATTAAGTAATACTTTGCGAATTTGGAAACTCAAGTTTCCTAAGTGAGATAACTTTAGTTTCTTAAATAAGTTTACTTTATGTATACTGTGTAGGTTACTGGGCAGCATAAATCCTTCTTAAAGAAGGATAATTTGTGTATAAATTCTTCTTGTCGTAACTCGTAATCCTTCATCATCAATGAAAGGTGGTAAGCGAACCTATCATTATCCATGACAGGTTGCAATGACCTCATCTCATCGAACACCGAGTGGTGAGGTCACAATAGGGATCAGTAGTTGGGTTACTTTCTACTCGGTTGCCTCAAGAACCTGTACCCGTCACCGCTCTCATGGCTCACTTTCCCTTTGACCCTTTTCAGTGAGAGTGATTGCTCGAGTCACATGACTATACTAAATTATAATGATTATTTTCAAAATAAGTTCAGTTTTACCCTTCCTACACTTGTTCTGCCCTTGCCATGCCCTCAGTCGGGCAAGGGCAATTGCCTATTTCTAGATACAGAAACAATATAAGCAAGTTCATTTAGGGGCAGGTACGCATAAGTACGATTATCATGTATAGTGTAAATTACCTAGAATAACCCTCCCAAACAATCAAAGTTACTTATTTCCACTGGGGGTCCTTGAAACTAAGTGCGCCGCCCGGGATTCGAACCAAGGTCACAAGAATGAGAATCTTGCATGATACCGCTGCACCGAGACGTATATTTCGCACAGTGCATATAAATAAATATATATATATATATATAATATATATATATATATATATATATATATATATATGGAGGGAAGGCGGGGTAGGGGTCGGCCTAGGAAAGGTTGGAGGGAGGGGGTAAAGGAAGTTTTGTGTGCGAGGGGCTTGGATTTCCAGCAAGCATGTGTGAGCGTATTTGATAGGAGTGAATGGAGGCATATGGTTTTTAATACTTGACGTGCTGTTGGAGTGTGAGCAAAGTAACATTTATGAAGGGATTCAGGGAAACCGGCAGGCCGGACTTGAGTTCTGGAGATGGGAAGTACAGTGCCGGCACTCTGAAGGAGGGGTGTAAATGTTGCAGTTTTATAACTGTAGTGTAAAGCACCCTTCTGGCAAGACAGTGATGGAGTGAATGATGATGAAAGTTTTTCTTTTTCGGGCCACCCTGCCTTGGTGGGAATCGGCCGATGTGTTAATAAAAAAAAAATATATATTATATATAGATATATATATATATATTATATATAGATACTATATAGGAACGTATTATTCATGAGGTATGATCTGGAGAAGGTTAAGGCAGCTCCAGTTCCTTGAATCAAGAGTCCTTCACCAGAATTAAGGCATCCTTTTAAAAGCAAGAGTACTGCAACTTACTCCTGCTCTTAGTTGTTACTTTTATATATGATTTTTGGTAATGTATTTATCTCTTTATTTCAGTCATGAAGAGTGTAGCGTTGGCATGTTTGTTCCTGGCTGTGGCAGTCATTGCCCAGGACAGTTACTACACCAGGAAGCTTCCAGCTGACAAGCTCAGAGGTCAGTGCTCCACTTACCTTCTACCAGTTCAGAATTCAGTGAACAACTATTATATTTATGGGGAAGATCTAAGCTCGTAGGGATCAAATTTGTTCCCTGAGTAATGAACATTCACCAGCATTAATTGTATCCAAGTTCTATATTTTGATTGTAATAACTTTTAACAGTACAGAGTACATAAATAAAAATGAATCTGTTGTATTACTCCACACACAGATACTCATTCTCCATAACAAGAGAGCAGTGGGACTTATATTAATGCTCCAGGAGCACATATACATGCATTAATTTTTCAGTCCTATTTTCATGAGGCAAAACTTGAGCTATAACAACTGTGTTTTCTCCACCAGATTTCCCTGGGATGTGCTTTGGGTCAACGACTTGCCGAGTGTACAAGGAAGGCGAGACGTGGCCCCTTGTGCCCTTCTGTGGCAATGCTACCTGCGTGAAGGAAGGTGAACAGCTGTTTGAGCAGGTCCAGGAGTGTCCCAGGGCTAAGCCCAACCCTGACTGTGAGGAAGTCCTGAGTGACCCTACACAGGTGCCATTCCCTGCCTGCTGTCCTACTTACACATGCAAGGAGGGCGTCACTGTTACGTACTACACCCAGGCTGAGAATGAGGCCCTCATTGCAGAAGCTGCCAAGGCTGCAAAGGCTGCTCCCCCTGCAGAGGCTGCTCCCGCTGCATAGGTCTATGTGAAGAACTAGAGACGGAGGGCAGCTGCATCATGACCCTCCCTCCTTCAACACTACCTATACCATCCCTCAGATCATGCAATCTCCATTGCTTTCACTATTGTATTAAGTCATTCGCAGCTGCAAACTGGCTAACCATATTAACATAGATCAACAACACAAATAAAAATGATTTGAAATTGTTGGTGAAATGAGTAAACTTAAGGTGGAGATGAGAGAGCAAGGACAGGCTGAGGACGCCTGGTATCTCCCCAGCAGCCCATGGCTGTCACCCCAGCAGCCCATGGCTGTCACCCCAGCAGCCCATGGCTGTCTACCCACATTATACCTTGTCTCACACCAAACAAATCTCTATACAAACATCGTCATGCACTAAACGTAACTCAAAATTTGTGTATTTGTTAGAAGACAAGGAAAAACATTGATATTTTCTTTATATGCAAATATATTAATTTTTTTCTGCTATTTGCTGTTTTTTTTTTTTTAAGCCAGCTGTGATAACCATGATTTTTTTGACATCAATCATAATCTCTATGAACACCAAAAAAAAAAAAAAATACAAAAATACAAATAAAAACATCTCCAAAAATTATATATTATTTTTTCCTATAAATATGTATTTTAAGAGAATTATTATAAGACAAAAATAAATTATAGTATAGTATATTGAAAAATTATTTATTTATTGTTAATGACACTAAGTCAGTCATTGTATTATTTGGAAGTGCTAAACCCATGAGGGTCATACAGTACCACGGGAAATGAGAGGCTGTCAGGTTTGATCCAAGTAAGGGAAGGACAGATCAAGAGCCCCTTACTGGCATCAACCATTTATTTAAGCATTAAACACACACAACCCACACATATAAAAAAAAAAAAAGAGAGAGAGGAGCTTACGACGACGTTTCGGTCCGACTTGGACCATTTACAAAGTCACACTAACACAAAGGACAGGTAGAAGGGGTATTTATAGGCAGGCAGACAGGGGAGGGCACAAGAAAGTGGTGGAGGGGTAATAATGGAGGTAGTGGTAGTAGTAGTATGCTGGTCATAACACATTTCTCCTTATAATGCTGGTGGCTCCAACATGTTTCTCTCCGTATAATACTGGTAGTTACAACTCTTTTCTCTCCATATAATGATGGTAGTTACAGCTCGTTTCTCTCCTTATAATGCTGGCAGCTCCAACACATTTCTCTCCTTATAACACTGCTAGTCACAGCTCATTTCTCTCCTTATAACACTGCTAGTCACAGCTCGTTTCTCTCCTCATAATACTAGTAGCTAAAGCCACGACTCGTTCAGCACCACATGGACAGAGGTAAAGGAGGTGATTGAGGGGCAAGAGGGGAAAGTATTGAGGCAAGGACATCAAAAATAATGGGAAATGGGATGTGGGAGGTCAGTTAATGTAGAAATGGACCGAAAGGTCGTCGTAAGTTCCTCTTTCCTATGTGTGGGTTATTTGTGTGTTCCAGTTATAGTATTGTGCCTTTTGTTCTTTTTAGACTTTGTAAGGGTGGTGAGGAGTGCTAAAGGAACTATAGTCAAAGGTTGTGTAATAAATGTGTTGCTGTCAAAAAGTCAAAGAGGGAATCTATGTTAAAGGTGCAGCCATCAGTGAGAAGGGAAGATAGTGGATAAATCAGGGTATATCAGAATTGTTGTGCTCCTTTATGAATGAGACAATTGGTAATTAACTGTTGGAGTGTCAGAGTGACCTGTTGATCCTTGTAGAATAGTGCTGGCCACCCTGTAGACTGTAGTATCCTTGATTAACCCTTTGGGGGTCGCCAGGCCCTCTCCGAAACTCATTCTCAGGGTCGCAAATTTTTCGGAAAAAGAATTATTTTTTCTTATGAAATGATAGAGAATCTTTTTCCGATCACAACACCAAAATTATGAAATTTGATCGAAAACTAACGGAATTATGCTTTCGTGAAGTTAGCAGTATCGATGACATTTACGCATCGGCGATTTCGCCCACTTTGAGCCCTATTTTCGGCAAATTCCAATGTTTCAGTCTACTAAAATTATAGCTATTTTGCTAGAATTCCATTTGTTCTATCAATTGAGAACAAGAAACAGCCAATTTACCGATTTTAACTACCCAATAAGGTGGTCAGAAATTCGCAATTTGGCCAATTTCACACAAATTTCAAAAGATGCCAATTTCAAAATAGGGTCCAGAATAAATGAGACAGACATTCCTGGCACTCAAATAACATTTTATCTGTTCATTAGTCACGTCTCCAGGTCCCTTTTACATTACTTTTGCTTTCCATTTTGAATTTTTATTCTCACAAAAAATAAAAGATTTACTGTTATGTATACAACTGCATCATTGTAAAAATGGTACATGTATAAATAATATCAGCACACTTGTGGAAGAATATTAGACTACCCAGTTGATGTGTATTGGACGCACGGCGTGATTTGTTTACTCTTGAACATCGTGAAACCAGTCAAAATTATCTCTATTTCTGTAATATATCATCCATTCTATCAAATGAGACTAAGAAAACGAGAATACAAGCATAAATACCATATGAAAATAGATTGCAAAGTCGCTGTTTTAAACCAAAAACACGGTCAGTTTTTTTTTCCTCATTATGCACTGTGTGGTGCAGGATTTTTTTTATACTGCGCACACTGACCGCACAGACCCATTCTCTCATATCTAGGCCTACCAGCCTGTTTCTGCTTGATTTGAGGGCGCTAGAATTTAGGCGTACTAGTACGACCAAAACCCTGGCGCGTAAGCCGTACTAGTACGGCCGAAACCCCGAAAGGGTTAATACTATAAGTATAGAAAGCGTTAAAGCTTTAAAGTTGTTCGTTTTCATTTTATTCACAAATTACAAGAACCATTTGGTTTTTTGGCACTTTAAACCTATTCTGTTTCTAACAGTATCAAATACAGCCTCTCCTCACTTAAACAGCACTTGTTTACCAATGACTCAGACTTATGATGGGCTCTCTTACCAGTATGCATACCTAAATAATGTATATTAGAGCTGATTTCCTCTACATATTCTGTTTATTACAATATAAAGCACACTACTGTATAAACATTTAAAAATATACTAATTTTTTTATAAATGGTGCAATATCAAAGATGGTTGACACAAACCCAAGCAAGTATGCTCCTTGCTTAGCAATGAATTCGTTTACTGACGTGGTCTTAGGAACGGAACTCCATTGTTAATTAAGGAGAGGCTGTATACTACTATCAGCTTGCTACTGCTGTGACACATTAATGCTCATATTACATAAACCACAAGCATAAAGCAAGTAAACCTCTTCAAGGTCTATTTTTCACATTCTGCAATCTACATCCATTAGTAGTATATATTTCACATCATGGATTACAAGTGTTGGCAAATTTAGACAAAATGGGAAAAATCCCCATCATTTATGCCAAGAGATCCTAAACCTGCATACAGTAGTATTTTTCAATTTTCAAGTTAATAGTCACCTATCCTTTGAAGCACTTTTTTTTTTAATTAGGTCAATGCTTTTCTTGCATTCCCAGTCATATTCCTCTGCCGTAGTTTTGCTTCATGCATAGTTTACATCCTTCACTTCTACGGTAAATGTCTGCAACATTCCTCTCACTATACACTTAATTTTGTAATGCAGGACACTCTGCCTGTACCCATGGCTCATATTGTACAAGTGTATTACCAAATAGATTTTAAAAAGAATATACTGTACTACATAATAGTATACACTACATTGGCTGTCTGGAGTGACATCTGAACTGTCGTATCTGGGCGCCTCTGGAAAGACTGATTGTGTGAATGATGATGAAAGTGTTTCTTTCTTTTTTGGGTCACTCTGCCTTGGTGGGAGATGGCCGACGTGTTGAAAAAAAAATTCACTATATGTCTATATATAAACTTTTTTTTAACACATCAGCTATCTCCCACCAAGGTAGAGTAACCTGAAAAAACTTTCATTGGCATTTATTGAATCACTGTCTTACCAGAAGCATGCCTACATTACAGCTCAGATTACCTTCTGAACTGCAACATCCCCAACCCCTCTTTTGGAGTGCTTACGCAAATACCGCATATGCCAGCATATGTCAACTTTTTAAGCCGAGTATAAAAGCTGCTGATACATGGCAGAGGTGAAAATAAGGCCATGGCACTTCTTACCAGTTGCATTTTTGTTGCCCAGACATACCTTTTTAATAAAAGGAACATCACATTTTACTAAAAATACCTAAATCACCCCCCCCCCAAAAAAAAAAAAAAAAAAAAAAAGCTGGAGAAAATAAGATGTACTACCTTTTACTAATACGTACTGTATTCCCCTAATGGTCCATGTCTTGGGGGAGATAGGGGTGTTGACCTATTGGGTGAATATAGGCCAAAACCTGCATACACCTCAAAATTTTACATACGCTGCCATATACGGTACATATATGTAATTTTTAACTCGCTGGCCATCTCCTGCCAAGGCAGGAGAAAACACATTTACCATCATTCATTCAATCACAGTTTTTCAGAAGTGGAGCATATCCCAATAAGATTACCCACAAATTAACATCCCCACCTCTAGACCATCAGATTGCAAGCACTAACCATCCTATCTCCAGGACTCTTAGTCCAACTAACCAGTTTCCCTGAATCTCTTCATAAAAGTTACCCTGCTCATACTCCAACAGTACATCCATTAAAAACTATGTGTCTTCACTCACTCCCATCTACCGAACTCGTATAAACCAGATGGATGCTTAAACCTCTAAAATTCGAGGCCTCTTTTTATCCCCTTTCTCTAACTGGTCCTAGTAAAATCCCTACCCCACTGCCTTCTGCCCCAGATTTACACGTGCACTTAAAGTAATTAACAATCTCCTAAATAAAATTAGAAATGAAGTGCTTACCTAAAATGCATGTTATTCCAGCACAAAATAAAATGAATATGTAACAAAATTGTGGTAAATAAAAGTCTTCTAAACAGGAAAACAAATATTTCTTGTATCTTGAAATGTTAGTTACAAGATAAACCATCATAAGCCCACAAGACATGTTTGTCCCAAGAGTTGAGGCTAGCAAGCCGTAAATTACTCACAGCTCAGGTTAACAGTGAAAATATTGTTATGAAGCGATAAACTGAGCTGTTGAAAACAATTATCCGTCAAATGTTTGCAGCGTACAGGAAATCTAAAGCCCAACCAAATATCCATAGCAACAGTGCAAGCCAAAACCTCTACAGAGAGTCATTACAGTAGAGAGAACCATCATCAAAATCAAAGGGTTTAAATAAATTTAAATATTAACAAACCCCATTAATAGGCTTGCAGTAACAATCTTATTTACAGCGAGAATGAGCCTTTATGTCATAACTATGGATAATGAGCAGGAGTGTAGGTAAATTTAAGTTTATTAGTACTGATAAATTATTACGGTTAATGAGAATCAAATTGAAGTCGAGTATTCACCAAAATCCTGTGTAATTGCTCAATTACACGATAATAAATTATTGAAGGTAATATACGCTAACGAACAACATTGCAGAATTATATGAATACAGTAACAAGAAATTATAAGTGCTAATAAAATATTTTCCAAATGAAAGCAATATCAGGACTGGTCAAGTATTTCATGGACACTTCATATTTGTGCCTGTTTGCTTATCTGGACAAACTCTTTACTGATGTCAAAATTGCCCTCAAATTTTGTGCTCTTCATAGATTAATTTATAAATATGAAATAAAAATGCAATAGATAAAATGTTACTTTATGAACTCAACAAGTGGGAAATAATGCTATGACTAATATTATCATCACATTAGCCATCAATTTAAAGATTATAACTAAAATGGTTATTTAAGAAATAAAAGGAAAGGATTAGGTTCTATTGAGAACAATGGTCTCCCTGAAGACTCTAAAGAGTGTTTTCCAAGTAATAAGCTTACTGATTCAACCACAAGAAAAGCTTCATGATATACTGCATCAACAACCTACCAGTACAGTAACAGGATTCCGATACACATTAAGGTTGAGTTACAATTATTTTCCTAAATTTGATACATGATCTTTACACATAGCATGGACTGGTATTACCCATGAAAATAAAGCATCTCAAATTCTAGAATAAGGCTTTTTTTTGTAACTGAGAATTTAGCCTTCATAGAGATCATCAGTCTCATTGCTGCAGTCGGAGAAACTCTTCAAATGCCTCAGCCACGTCGCCTTCTAGTTCTTCTACTGCTGGTGACCACCTGAAAGATTATTATTACAATCATAACAAAGCACTAAACCCGTTAGGATCCCTGAAAGAATATAATAGCTCAAATGGGTACAATGACAAACAAGATGGGTTTGATGCTGACTTTGCAATTCAGAAGTTGATGAGAGTTTTGGAGGATAAGTATAGTCAGTTATATTTACATATATTGCAACTGGGCACTGACTTACTAGAGAGCAAGGGGGAAGATTAAAAAAAAAAAAAGTTTCCAGCCTGTTAACTTTCCTGTTCCATTACCTTCACATTAGCACAGATTCTTTCCCAAATAAACTTAAACTGGTATTTTTCTTACTGCTCAAGTGTAAATCCCTTGCATAGTCAATAAAACATAGACCAAACAAACTTAATATTAAATTCCCTTAGTGGTGACTACAAGTCACATGAATCCCATTTAATATCGCTAGATACAGTGGACCCCGGTTTACGTACTGCTCCAAACTCGAACAATTATGTAAGTGTATTTTTGTAAGTGCTTTTGTAAGTGTATTTTTGGGGGTCTAAAAGGACTAATCTAATTTACATTATTCCTTATGGGAACAAATTCGTTTGGTAATGGCACTTGAACAGCATTCTGGAACAAATTAATGACGTAAACCGGGGGTCCACTGTATAATATTCTAGGTAGTAGGTTGGTAGACAGCAACCGCCCAGGGAGGTACTACCGTACTGGGCGGTTGTACCTCCCTGGGTGTAAAACGAAAGCCTGTATTTGTTTTAGATAATGGTATGATTGTTGGTGTCTTTTCTGTCTCATAAACATGCAAGATTTCAGGTACGTCTTGCTAATTCTACTTACACTTAGGTCACACTACACATGCATGTACAAGCATATATATACACACCCCTCTGGGTTTTCTTCTATTTTCTTACTAGTTCTTTTTCTTGTTTATTTCCTCTTATCTCCATGGGGAAGTGGAACAGAATTCTTCCTCCGTAAGCCATGCGTGTCGTAAGAGGCAACTACACTGCCGGGAGCAAGGGGCTAGTGACCCCTTCTCCTGTATATATTACTAAATTTAAAAAGAGAAACTTTTGTTTTTCTTTATGGGTCACCCTGCCTCGGTGGGATACGGCCGGTGCGTTAAAAAAAACAAAAAGAAGATATATAATACAGTGGACCCCCGGTTAACGGCCATAATTCATTCCAGAATGCTGTTCAAGTGCCGTTACCAAACGAATTTATTAACATAAGAGTGTGTAAAGGTAGAAAGTTAAAAGAGAACATAGATAAGAGTAAGGTGATGAGGGTATCAAACGATTTAAATAAAGAAAAATTGGATATCACATTGGAGAGAGGGATTATGGAAGAAGTAAATGTTTTCAGATATTTGGGAGTTGACGTGTCAGCGGATGGGTTTATGAAGGATGAGGTTAACCATAGAATTGATGAAGGAAAAAAGGTGAGTGGTTCATTGAGGTATCTGTGGAGACAAAAAACGTTATCCATGGAGGCAAAGAAGGGAATGTACGAAAGTATAGCGGTACCAACACTCTTATATGGGTGTGAAGCATGGGTTGTAAATGCTGCAGCGAGGAGGAGGCTGGAGGCAGTGGAGATGTCCTGTCTAAGGGCAATGTGTGGTGGAAATTAGGAGAAGGTGTGGAGTTACTAAAAGTATTTGTCAGAGGGCTGAAGAGGGGTTGTTGAGGTGGTTTGGTCATTTAGAGAGAATGGATCAAAGTAGAATGACTTGGAGAGCGTATAAATCTGTAGGGGAAGGAAGGCGGGGTAGGGGTCGTCCTAGAAAAGGTTGGAGGGAAGCGGTAAAGGAGGTTTTGTGGGCGAGGGGCTTGGACTTCCAGCAAGCATGTGTGAGCGTGTTAGATAGGAATGAATGGAGACAAATGGTTTTTGGGACATGACGATCTGTTGGAGTGTGAGCAGGGTAACATTTTGTGAAGGGATTCAGGGAAACCAGTTAATTGATTTAGTTGGATTTGAGTCCTGGAAATGGGAAGTACAATGCCTGCACTTTAAAGGAGGAGTCTGGGATAGTGACAGCTGGGAGGGACTATTCTCAGCTGTCGTATCTGAGCTCCTTGCAAAGACAGTGATTATGTATGAGAGTGGTGAAAGTGTTGAATGATGATGAAAGTATTTTCTTTTTGGGGATTTTCTTTCTTTTTGGGTCACCCTGCCTCGGTGGGAGACGGCCGACTTGTTGAAAAAAAAAAAGGAATAATGTAAATTAGATTAGTCTTTTTGGACCCCCAAACATACACTTACAAAAGCACTTACAAAAATACACTTACATAATTGTTAGTATTTGGAGCAGGCCGTTAACCGGGGGTCCACTGTACAGTGGTCCCTCGGAAATCGAACACTCCCAACTCGCCCTTTTATGCAAGTTTATTATTGTAAGTGCTTTTATAGGTGTATTTTTGGGGGTCTGAAATGGACTAATCTAATTTACATCATTCCTTATGGGAATAAATTTGTTTGGTAACAGCACTTGAACAGCATTCTGGAATGAAGAATGTTCGATTTCCGGGGGTCCACTGTATTTGAAAATTTATCAAGTTACCAGCAAAAAAACATTCAAGTATGTTATTGTCTAATTCCTATACTTATCATGGTATCTTCCAGATACTCCAATGCTAATCCTCTCTGTACACTTACCCAGAGTTAATAAAATCATCTGTGTCACTGGCAGAGTCTTCTGGCTCGTCCTCAACTCTCTGGATCACTCCACCTGGTCCATAGTACACTGTTCCCATCTGAAAAGTGCATGTAGCATTAAGTACACAATGAGTACTGACAAGTATACATAGTAGAAAGTACACAATTACTACTGACAAGTATACCAGGCTGTGATGGATATGTGGGGCAGCAGGCCTCCAGCAGCAACAGCCTGGTTGACCAGGCAAGCACCAGACGAGCCTGGCCCATGGCTGGGCTCAGAGAGTAGAGAAACTCTCGAAACTCTTCAAAGGTATATCAAAGGTAAGTATACATAGTAGAAAGTACAGAATGACTATTGAGAAGTATACATAGTGGAAAGTACACAATGACTATTGAGAAGTATACATAGTAGAAACTACACAATGACTATTGAGAAGTATTCATAGTACAAAGTACACAATGATTACTAAGAAGTATACATAGTACAAAGTACACAATGCCCTCCAAGGCAGGCAGGGTGGCCCAAAAATGATGATGTTGAAATCTGGGACAAAATCCACTAGGTCAACCTATTCAAAAAAATGGACAAAGTCCATTGGTTACAAACCTCTTTTTGTCATGATAGCGGTAAAACTATCTCAATTCTAACCACTACAACTGCCCTTACCAGCCACCCTTCAATCAAGGGTTTAGCAATTAAACAATTCTATGTCTATTAACTCAGTCCAATCATAATTATAGTGTGTTCCAAATCAAAGTTACAAGTTACAGCAAATTTTGATGGTGAAAGTCTCTGCTATTTATGCCAAAATATAGGCCACTTAACTCTTAAGTCAGATAGTGAGGCTGCTCTAACTCCACAACCATGTTAAGGTGACCCAACATCAGAGGAAAAAAGCGCTATGATTTGTATCTTTGTCTATATCAGAAATGAAAATGAGAGAGATAATTTGGGCAAGTTCTGTGCCTCGATGAAAAGAGGTTTATGCTGTGGGGGCCTCAAATTTTTACTTACTGATTACTGTATTATATTCGGAATACAATTCATTAGAAACCTGAAGGTATACCTTCCCATATTTTCATTATTGCATTTGCATACATTTTGTATGTGTTGTTGCACTATGACCATGCTTGTCAATAGCTTATACAAGTACAGTGGTACCTCGAGTTACGATGGTCCCCAAAATCGCCCTTTTATGTAAGTTTATTTTTTAAATGCTTTTGTAAGTATATTTTTGGGGGTGTAAAAGGACTAGTCTATTTTACATTATTCCTTATGCGGATAAATTCGTTTGGTAATGGCACTTGAACAGCATTCTCGAACGAAAAAATATCGTAACTCGAGGTACCACTGTATATCTCAAACTAATATACTATCCCCTTAATTCAATATTCATTCATCATTGTCAACTTTTCACCATTTTAAATGCAATTTTTATATTAACAAACCAAAATTGGTTTTCTCTTACTCATTCATAACTAATCCAAAAGTTTCATTCACACTATTTCATTATCTAAGTTTCCCTTTATTAATTTTTTTTATTCAAATGGTATCTAACAATTCCATTTTCTAAATTATAGTGAACACAATGATGTTTCTTCCTGAACATACATCAGCAATCAGTGACATTTTTCCCTTTCTCAAGCAATTATTTTCTATTATTTGGTAAATAAGGATACAGAATGACATAATAAAATACATACTGTAATACTGTTTTATGACAAGTAAAAAAAAAAATTGGTATACATACAGGAATATTGGAATGAGTAGGTGTATCACCAGGAGAGTGAGGTGGAGATGGTGGACCACGACCCCAGTTGGCAGCTCTTAACTCTATGACAGCTAGTAGGAGAGACCGGGTTCCAGTGGACACCGGAGCAGTCATGGCAACATCCTTCAAGTTACACATTAGCTGGTCCATTTCGTTTCTGTTGCTATTGTCCAAATTACTACCTGTGAACTGAAAAGGTGTAAAGTTAGTAGTCTGCTTATTTCAGAAATTTAAATTACAAGAATCTCTTTTTCACCAAGAGCTGCAAGGACATAACAGCCAAAGTGTGATCATCAGTAGCTGAAATTCATGTACAAACTTAAATAATTGTTTCCTTTATTTGGCAACAGTGGTCTTTTATGACTTGATGTGCTGTTGGAGTATGGGCAAAGTAACATTTATGAAAGATTTCTGAGAAACCGGTTAGCTGGACTGGAGTCCAGATGCCTGAAGGTAGGGCGAGGATGCTTAAGTTGGAGGGTCATCTGAACTCTAATATCAGCACACTTCTGACAAAAGAGCAATCAAATGAATGGTGATTAATGTGTTTTCTTTTTATGAAGGGTCACACTACCTCAGTGGAAGATGACCAGTGTTTTTAAAAAAATGGCAACAATTAAACGCATGCTTCACACTTCTTGTAAAAACTGTTTAACAGACTGAGACCTTACATGCTCTTGAAAACAACAAACTGAGGAAGAGGCTGAGGAGGAATCGTGTGGATTAAACCCGCCTTTGCCTAGGTAGAAAGAAGAAATTCTAATCATGGTGGGTGAAATCCTTTTAACTCCTCATCTCTTTAGAGCTTTCAACAATTTATCACCTACTCCACATACAGTGGACCCCCAGATTTCGTCAATAATTCTTTCCAAAAGGCTGCTCGAGTGCCATTACCGAACGAATTTGTTCCCATAAGGACAAATGTAAATTAGATTAGTCCGTTTCAGACCCCAAAAATACACTTACAAAAGCACTTACAAAAATATACTTACATAATTGCTTGAGTTGGGAGCAGTACGAAATCCGGGGGTCCACTGTATTTCTAACATTTGAAATTTGAATGAAGTCAACTAACCTTTAAAACCTGTGCAACACACTTTAGATTAGAGTCTGTTGGGTGAGAGAGCAGAGCTCTGAGAAGTTGACACAGTGCTCCTTGAAGAATATTTAATGTTTCTCCACTTGCTGTAACTAGCTGGGTGAAAAGTTCTGCAAGGAATAGTGTGAACCCACACACTCTCGGTGGATCCGTATGCAGGTAAACATCTTTAACATTGAATTCTTCCTGGCATCTTAAAAGTAATGAGAAAAAATTACATTCAAGAAATGTTAACCTGCTGGAAGAATCAAGTCATTAACTTAAAACAGAAAGAGAAATCAACCACAATTATCCTTGCTGTTTCCACTTTTCTGGGTAATAAAAAGTGCCTAATTCTTACATTAAACTCATTACATATAATACTACTGCAATGCTAAATGTACCAGTAAATATGACCAAGTTATTTAGCGTAATATAGTCTTCAAAACGGAATGAGCATGCACTAACCTCTGCAGTAAGACACTCTTAAAGGTTGGCCCATTGTAAGACTGTGTGACATTTTTGGAGAGGTGCTGACACAATTTAGCACCACTATATCTGAAGTTCACTTCACCTACACCCTGTGAATATACAATGGAATATAATCATATAATAATCACTTTTTGACAGTGATTATGAATGAGTGAGGTGAAAGTGTTGAATAATGATGAAAGTATTTTCTTTTTGGGGATTTTCTTTCTTTTTGGGTCATCCTGCCTCGGTGGGAGACGGCCGACTTATTGAAAAAAAAAAAATCACATTGAAGCATATATCTGAACAGTATTTAGATAAAGGTTGGGAAGTTTTCATTGCATTTATGGATTTAGAAAAGGCATATGACAGAGTGGATAGGGGAGCAATGTGGCAGATGTTGCAAGTGTTTGGAATAGGTAGTAAGTTACTAAATGCTGTAAAGAGTTTCTATGAGGATATTGAGGCTCAGGTTGGGGTATGTAGGAGAGAGGGAGATTACTTCCCAGTAAAAGTAGGTTTTAGACAGGGATATGTAATGTGACCATGGTATCTGAGTGCCTCTGCAAAGACAGTGATTATGTATGAGTGATGGTGAAAGTGTTGAATGATGATGAAAGTTTTGCCTTTCCTTTTGGGTCACCCTGCCTTGGTAGGAAACGGCTGACGTGTTTAAAAAAAATAAATAATCGCTTAAAATTTTCTCCTCTATCCTTTTGGTGATTTATACAGAAGGGGTTACTAGCCTCTTGCTCCCAGCAATTTAGTCACCTTTTATGATATGCATGGCTGTGGAGGAAAAATTTCACCCACTTTCCCATAGAGAGGAAAGAAAATGCTATAAGAACAAGAACTATTACGAGATCAGAAGTAAATTCAGATGAGTGTGTATACCATACATGTTCATACTACACATGCACAACTGCATGTGTAGTATGAGCTAAATGTAAGTAGAAGTAGTAAGATGTTCCTGTCATCTTGCATGTTTACAAGACAGAAAGAAAAGACACCAGCAATCCTGCCACTTTTTTCTTTCTTTCAACACACTGGCTGCATCCCACCAAGGCAGGGTGACCTAAAAAAAGAAAAACAAGTTTTTCTTTATAAATTTTGTAATTTATAGAGAAGGGATTACTAGCCCTTTGCTCCTAGCATTTCAGTCGCCTCTTACGACATATTTCTTATCGATGAGGAAATCTTTTCCACTTCCCTGTGGAAATAAGAGGAAATAAAGAACAAGAACCTAGGTAGCAGGTAGATAGACAGCAACCACTCAGGGAGGTACTGCCGTCCTGCCAAGTGAGTGTGAAACAGAAACTTGTAATTGTTTTACATGATGGTAGGATTGCTGGTGTCTTTTTTTTCTGTTTCACAGGATAACAGGTATATCTTGCTACTTCTACTTACACTTAGGTCACACTACACATACATGTACATACATATATTTACACACCCATCTGGGTTTTCTTCTATTTTCTTGTTTTACTTTAATTCATTTTATCTCCATGGGGAAGTGGAAAAGATTCATTCTCAGTAAGCTATGCGTGTCATAAGAGGTGACTGTAATGCCGGGAGCAAGGGGCTAGTAAACCCTTCTCCTGTATACATTACTAAATTAAAAAAAAAAAACTTTCGTTTTTCTTTTTAGGTCACCCTGCCTTGGTAGGATACAGCCGGTTCATTGAAAAAAAAAACCTGTTATTTGACTGAACTGTACTAAAATAAACCAAAAGATCACACAATATTAGACTACCAACATATTTGGGAATGGGATTGAGAATGCATCCCAGCTTTCCCAATGAAATATTTTGTATCTGTGAATTTACCATCAACAAGATTCTTGTAAAACTTTTCCCCTTTGAAGGCCTAGGTACAAGCTCTATTTACATAATTTATATACAAAGACTTGTTGAAATTACAGATAACTTAAATAGAAATTAATTTAAGAACAACATACCTGCTCAAATATTACTGTGATGAGCTCTTTCATAAGGTATGCATCTTTTACTTGCCACGTGAGTATTGTTGTTAACTGTCGTGCAATTTGATCAAATCTGAAAAGCATAAATACATATGTCAAACCTAAAAATACATTAGTGTAAATTTTAGTAATTCTTTTCTTTTTCTTTCAACACATCGGCCGTCTCCCACCAAGGCAGGATGACCCAAAAAAGAAAAACTTTCACCAACTTTACTTTTTTTCTATTTGGCTCTCACATTTTCTATTTCTTAATCTTCAAATACTAAATAACTAGGTATATTTTGGTTGCTGTTGTGAAGTGCCCTCCACTCTCCAATAATGCCTCTCTCCTATCACAACTATCTTAAGGTACACAACTGGTTGAAACAAGAGGAGGTATTTCTTCAAAAATATTTTCTATCAAGACTATCCAGCACATCAGTACCCATTAAAGAATAATTGTAGTGAGATTTGTTTAACTGCTAATTATTCCTCCTCTGCCTTCAGATTTAACAGCAAAAACATTTGGTTTCCAAAATAATTTCTATTTCCAGCATAAATCTCTTTCTTAACACTATAATCTAACATCAACAACATACAATTCTGTTTCTTTTTCTAAACATCATAATCACATATAAAATGCAACACTTATAAATAGTAAATGAGATGAAAGGAAGAACACACTAAATGAGTTGTTCAAGTGTAACAAGATGTAACAATAAAACAAAACATCAGAAAAAAAAAAAGAATAATGCACAAAAGAATTTTATAGAAACTTACCTATTAGGTTTTATAGTAAGCTGTACAACCAAGTTGTTAACTTGTACAACAACTGGGTGGCATGTGTACTGAATTTGAGGCTGGGGAACAACTGGACTTGTCACCTAGGAAAAAAAAGTATGAAAAATCCCTTCTATTATGCAAATAATATTTGTAGACTGAAAGTTCCATTTGTACTGACAGGAATGAAGGAACATGTGAGCAATAGAATTGACTTCTTTTTTTTTTTTGACACACTGGCCATCTTCCACTGAGGAAGGATGACCCGAAAAAGAAGAAACACTGATACTCCTCTTTTATAATATTCACAAAACCATATGGTCAGTTCTGCAAAGTACCACAGGGTAAAACATACCCGAGACTCACTACTGATTATTTGAGCATTCCAGTACAGCCATCAACTATTAACAGCCCTGAATCCACATCAACACAAGAACCACAGCCATCCACCTCAGCTCAGTAGGCTTACATAAACCTTGTGGCCTGGTGGCTTTCGCTTCACATGGAGAGGGTCTGGGTTCAATTTCTGGAGAGGGTAGAAACACTGGGCGTGTTTCTTTATATTGGTTGTCTATGTTACCCCATCAGTAAAATGGGTACCTGGGAGTTGGTCGACTAATGTGGGTCGCATCCTGGAGCAAAACTGACTTAATTTGCCCAAAATGCTCTGCATAACAAGCGGCTTTCTATATGGTAGTATATATGTCATTGATGTCAGCTAGGCCTGTATACCTTGTACATGTACTTGTAGAAATAATTATTATATTATTATTATTCTCACTGCCAGACTAGAAGGCTAAGTTATACTATACGTATGTAGTAACTTTTACCTAGTCTAGTACAATAGTAAAAAACAAATATTTGGCAAATCTGAAGGTGTCTGGAACTTAACCATACATTTTTCATATGTTCTTCACTTCACGTAAATGCTATTGTACATTAAGTGCTGATTTTCAGGAACTTAACCTGCCCCTTATGAGAGTTTACTGTATTATATTATTAAAATGAGGTTCTATGGAATTTTTTTTAACCCAAATATTGTTTTTAAAATAAGGAAGAAGCCCATACAGGTCATTTACAACAAGAAGTGGTGAAGGTTTGATTCACAGTCCACTAACTGTGGTCTGGTCTTTGACCTATGAGGCTTCTGCATTTTTTCACATAGCCTATGTGACACAAATGCCTAAACAGTAAAAAATATTAAACAATGTGGAGAACATTTAGTGTTATTTGTGGGTGGGAGGATTGTTTATATGTTTAAAAAGGAATGCTCTTAACATCTATTGGCCTTATGTTGAAAAGCTTCGAGCCTTGAATATTGATACACTATCATGTTCTTGTGCTGCATTTCCCATACTTGTCTATATACACACTCGTTTTTATTTAATACTTTTCTAGTATTTTAAAAGTAGTTCTAAAAATCAACTGGAAATAATTCTTACCTGATGATGTTGCTGCATACTCTGTACTGGATTAGGAATCTGGATTTGTGGTTGAGCTGAAGGTTGAATAAATGTTCGTGGGACAAATTCTGGGGCATCTGCAGAGAGTAAGAAGGTTTTCTTGGATTTTATTTCTTGAGGTTCTG
Source organism: Cherax destructor (assembly GCA_009830355.1). Lineage (NCBI taxonomy): Eukaryota > Metazoa > Arthropoda > Malacostraca > Decapoda > Parastacidae > Cherax > Cherax destructor. Next base: position 94,364 of record WNWK01002879.1, on the reverse strand, counting down.
TAAGGAAAACACTTTGTAAATTTTTGTTACAATAATCATGCACAGTATAACAAATGCTAGATGAAAAAAAAAGTTAAGACAATATGGTGTTGAAGAACTGAGAACAAATGGGAAACTGAGGATGGAGTCAAATATGTACGTACAGATAAACTTTTAGATCAGTATGTCAGGACCTGGAGCTCAAGTTCCTCAAACACAGCTATACATCAATAGCAGGGCCAGAAGCTACAGCTCAACTCAGCACCCTCAATTGGCCCAGGAGCTGGAACTCAACCCTCCCCAACACATCTAGATTTTGAGATCAACTGGAAGATGCAATCTTAAGATATATATTTTACTAATTATACAAATGACATTAGCACTCAGAAATGTTAATACTCACGCATACTAGATGTGTACCAATTTCGATTGCCACCTCCTGTCAGAGGAACACAAGCATTAATGGCTTACAGGGGCAATGGGGTGCAAACCAATAAGCAGAGCTTTAAGAAACTCATGACACATATTCCTAAGGCCAGGGGATGCGTAAAATAGTGTCAGCATTAAAGGTTTTGAAAGGGAACTCGAGTTTAGGTTAATTTCTGAATTTATTGTGAGTGTGAGGTTTGAATTACTGTACTGTACCTTATGATTAAAAATACACAAACTATGGCCATAAGGCAGCACAGTATGATTTCCAGTTGAAATTTTCAGGTTTCTGGCTAATCCAAGTACATACAGTACGTATACGTATATAAAATGTTGAAATATTACAGTACAGAAATTTAATAACAAGCATAAAGTTGACTACCTCGCATTAGTATTAAGATAAAATAAAGATTTATTAAAATGTTAACTACTCTTATCTTGTCTAAACTTAAGTACAGTGGTCCCCCGAGTAACGAACACCCCGGAAGTCGTACAATTATGTAAGTATAATATTGTAAGTGCTTGTGGAAGTGTATTTTTGGGGGCCTGAAATAGACTAACCTACGTGACATTATTCCTTAAGGGAGTAAATTCGTTCGGTAATAGCACTTGAGCAGGCTTCTGGAATAAAGTTTTTTCGTTACTCGGGGGTCCACTGTAGTTATTATGTACGTACAGTGGTACCTCTACTTACGAGCAAAATTCATTCCAGTCGGCTATTCAAGTGCTGATACCGAAGGAATTTTTTCCCATAAGAAATAATGAAAATTAGGTTAATCCATTTCATACCCCCAAAAATACACTTACAAAAGCACCTACAAAAATACACTTACATAACTGTTCGAGTTTTGAGCTGCTCGTAAGTAGAGGTACCACTGTACTAGGATTAGCCTGCCCAAAATGCCCCGGCATGATAGTGGCTTTCTTTATACTTAAATCAAAATTGTAATTACACGTTGCAACCTTAGCAAAGAAATAAAATCTTTATTCTTTCAAAGATAATATTTTACACAATTTTTTTTTTAAGTGCAGGTAAAAAAATCTAAATTTAAAAAGCAAATACCTCTACCATAATAAGCATACAATCAATTCACACAAATGCATAAATCATACCTATGTATGAACATATAATCTCTAACACTGTTACTATGGCATTATTTGTGCCTAGATATGTACACCTATAGTTCTTTGGAAGATGTATATTTTTTTAAATACTTTGCTAGTACTGAATAGTGCAGGTAGATTTAATATTAGTTTACTGTGTCATTATTTATATGAGATGAAAATCCACCTTTATGGATGGTGTGATCTTGGCTCTTTTGAAAAAATCTGAGATTTGAACTGTAGTGTACTATTGACATGCCTCTAGCAAGACAGTGATGGCGTGAGTGATGATGGAAGTGTTTTTTTTTTTCAGGTCACCCTGCCTTGGTGGGAAATGGCCAATGTGTTAAAATGGTAGCTATTTCAGCTGGATTGTTTGCAGACTTTTTGAGGTATTACAAGTAGTATTTGATCTAAACATTCTAAACTACCTCACTATGGTAAATATATTTAATAATTTGAAATTTGTACTCATTTGTAATCTGTAATACAATCTAGTTCTCCTGAACTACCTCACTATTGTAAATCTCTTTAATCATTTGAAATTTATATTTCATATGTAATTTGTAATATAGATTAAAACCTAGTATTAAGTCTGCCCAAAATGTCTAGCATGCCAAGGCATGCTAGGCATGCTAACGGCCATCTTTGTAATTACAGCCCTTAGTCCTTAATATGTAAAACACACATTGTAATTTTTACAGAGAAATAAATCAATTTGAATTTGAATTTGAATTATAAAGCTTATTTCGGAGAATGTGGTCAGTGCTAGGTACAGTATATGGTGTAGATAAATGGCTCAGAAAACAATAGGATGAAAATGAAAATGTTTATTTCCTTGCAAAGCTTACAATGTGTGGTTTAAATACAGGTATTAATTATAAAGAAAGCCACTGCATGCCTAGGCATTTTGGGCAGACTAATCCTAATTCTTACTCTATACTGTATTGGCATTATTGCATACTGATAATGCATATTGATACTGATATTGGCATTATTGCATACTGATGTAAGTTAGGTAATTGAAATGATTATCATTAATTAGATTGATAACAGTGAGGTACCACAATATTACAGTTAGTAAATTTAGTAATGGGAATGGTTTTATCTTGGCATGATACACTGTTTCTATAAAAGCTCCTATATTGGTAGAGTATTTCAGGCAAACTAAGGACTAACTTAAGATAAATTAGCCAATAACTATATTAGGAATTTTATGTTTACAGTCATTTGGGTGAATGTAAGCGTAAAATAGGGAAAATTACAGATATCGAGAATAAGTCTATTTTATTTTGGAGGTGTTCATGATACAAAAAAGAGAATAAGTAGTTTTCACATAGTTAGCTGATGATGGGGTGTGTTAGTGAGATAAGGTGGTTTTAATGGTAGTTTTGAAAATGGTGGTTGAGTCTGCAGTTTTTGGGCAGGGAGTTCCAGGTTTTAGGCCCTTTTATGTACATTGAGTTTTTGAAGAGATTTAGCTGGACACGAGGAATGTCACAGAGATTTTTGTGTCTGGTATTGTGTCTATGGGTCCTGTTGCAACTATCAAGAAAGTGTTTTAGTTCAAGGCTAATATTAGAATTTATGGTTCTGTAAATGTAGGTTGCACAGTAGTAGGTGTGAATGTTTTGTAAAGTGAGTAAGTTTAGGTATTTGAAGAGGGAGGGGGGTGTTGTCTAGCATTGGATTGCATGATAATTCTTACTGCAGCTTTTTGCTGGGTTATTATTAGCTTTCAGTGACTTGCTGCTGTTGATCCCCAGGCACAAATAGCATAGGTGAGGTAGGGATAGATGAGTGAATAGTATAGTGAGAGTAGGGCTGTTTGTGGTACATAGTAATGTTTACCTGGAGAGAGTTCCAGGGGTCAACGCCCCCGTGGCCCGGTCTGTGACCAGGCCTCATGGTGGATCAGGGCCTGATCAACCTGGCTGTTACTGCTGGCCACACGCAGTCCAACATATGAACCACAGCCTGGTTGGTCAGGTACCAACTTTAGGTGCCTGTATGTATCTTTGAGAGGATCCCAACTGTTTGGGATACTCTTTTTTTTTGTTATGTGTTGGATATGGGTGTTTAAGTTCAGGTTGCTGTCAAGGAGCAGACCCAGAAATTTGCCCTCATTATGTTTAGCAATAAGAGTGTTGTCAATCATAATGTTCAGTTGGGCATCACCTGTTCTGCTCCCAAACATAATGTAGGTTTTGTTTTGTCAATATTAAGTGTAAGTTTGTTGGCAGTCATCCAGGTCGATATTTTTACTAGCTCTTCATTTACAATAGTGTTGAGTGAGGTAAGATCATTGATGTATAAGAGGAAGAGCAGGGAGGCCAAGGACACTTTCCCTGTGGTACTCCAATATCCAGTGGTCTTGTTGATGATGTTGTCCTTAATAGAGACGTATTGATGATGAAACGTTTTGCCAACCAGTGGCTTCCTCAATTCATTTGGATTGAGGAAGCCACTGCATTGCACAAGTGTCTAATTCATCACAGTATATGGTGTTAGAATCATTAACGGTCAGGTACCTGGAGTACCTGACCATTAATGAGGGTGGGGATTCCTTTCATTCTGGCAGAGTATTATTTGTTGAGCTCAAGTCAGCCAGTCACACCTATCTTCAAGAAAAATGGTTGACTAGATGCTGGCAATTCCAGACCTGTTAGTATGCCAAATGTAATTTCTAAAATACCATACAAAGTGGTTTATGTTCCTGTAGAGAAGCTGTACCTAAACGAAGAAAAAATACTGTGTTCCACATTATTTTTATTAATTATTATTATTATTACTAATATTATATTAAAATAAATGCTAGACCTGAATGGACCATGTAGTTTTGTAATGTATGCAAGAGAAGGGGTTACTGCAGGAGCAAAATTAATGTGAAAGTTGGTGCAGTAGATTAGCTTCAGCTACAAAAATGCCAGGGCGAGTCTGCACAGGAGGAGGACTTTCAGCGAGGTCAGCTAGAGGAAGCGTGTTTGGGCACTGCAGATGTCATAAGTGAATTCTGATAAACGGGACAGTCTATTAAGATATGGTGAATTGATAGCTCAGCCTGGCAGTATTTGTAATAATGTTCTGATTATCTCTCCAAGTGGTGTGTTTCAATCTTAATGATGCACTTCATGTCTCACCAGAGGGTCACCTGACACACCCTAAGATGATTAAATTTCCATTAGGTGGAGTGACCCAACCACAACAAAACAACTAACAGAATCAACATTAAAACAGGGTTGGTAGTGATTTCTTCTTCCTGTCTGAGAACTGGATTTTCTCACTAACGAAGCCAAAGTGCAAGGGAGGAATGGTGGATTATTCAATTTCAATCAGAGGAAGGGAAAAAAATATACAGTTCTTTGGATTAAGAGCCCATTTCCTGTGGCAAAGGATCCAATTGCAAGAGAAACTAAACCACATGATTACCAATCAGGGAAATCTCAACAAGAATCCTATTCACTGGAAAACGTCATATGAATATTACTATTATTGTATTATTATTTTTATTACTGTATTATTATATTCAGGGAAGGTGCTAAATTCTTAAGCATCATTCAGTGATTACTGTATCTTAGGATACTACCAGAGTGAATCTCATTTTCTTAAATGGGGAATAAAACCTAATTTTGATATGCCAGTGGAAGCTTTTTAGCCAATTAATTGGTCATCATCTGGCAGACCTGTGTCAGGAGACACTTGTCCAGTTTCCTAATGAATAAAATACTACTACCACCACCTTCTACAAGACAGAGGAGAGAGATGGTAGAGAGGGAGATTATTATTATTATAATCAAAAGAAGCGCTAAACCACAAGGGTCATACAGCGGTAGAGAGGGAGAGCCAAAGAATAAAGGGATAACTTCAAATTTCAGCTAAATTGAGATAACAGTTGTAAGGTGAAGAAGATGAAAAAGCCTACTGAGTAGGAGAAATGTTTTGCAATAAAGATACCTAACCATTGCTCATGTGTCTTACTTTTCAACCTGTCAGTATTGCATACCATTTTCAGATTCAAGTTGAAGTGTAAAACAAAATTAATCTGTGAAAAACTATATGGTATACAGTATATCTCTTACATGCTGTATGGTAATGGTTATGGGGATAATCTTTCCCTATGGCCCAGTCACAGACCAGGCAAGGAAATATTGCAAGAATAAAAAGTACAGTATTAAAAATGCAGAATTATAAAGACATGTGCACACTGAATGAAGATAAGTTTGTAAGATTTATCTCCCATCTTACATGCAATCCTCCCAGAGGACAAAATATTTAACAGGCTTCTTTTTCAGACTTGCATGACAGGACAGCAGTACCTCCCTGGATGGATACTAATGTGGCTCAGTTGGCTGCCACTTCAGCTCACACATTCAGGGACCCGAATTCAATCTCCAGCACGAATGGGAATGTTGGGCATGTTTCCTTACACCTGCTGCCCCTGTTCATCTAGCAGCAAGTAGTTACATGGGTGTTAGGCAACTGGTGTAGGTCACATCCAGGGAAAGAAGATTAAAGGACCCTTATGAAAATAAGACAGACAGTCCCCAATGACATCCTGACTTTAGTGGGCTATCCTGAGTTGATAACTCAAATCAACTACAAAGCAAAGGATTTGCAGACTGGTTTTCATCTAGTTAAAACAAGAGGAAACAAAGTCAAGGTCAATAACACTGCAGGAAATCCTTTAATGATAGGATGTGAAGTCCCACTACTATTCCTGTTCTATACAAAGATCCCAATAGAAATAAGCCATAGTTTGACTATCAAGCCATCCAATTTTAAATATAAATAATGTACAAGTAATATATGACTACAAAATCCACACAGCCTAAGAATCATTGTATTAATATTACTGTTTGTAACACCGTTAGTAGACTCCCTGTAAGTTAACATGTAAAGGTTATTTAGATACAATTACACAAATTATTATTTTTACAATTGCCTTACATAGCAGTGTAAATATATTACTTAGATTATTCCCCCTAAAAACAGTCAGTGGTTTGTTTCCATTGGGGTCCCGAATGAAGCTTATCTTATATTATTATTACAATTAAAAAGAAGTGCTAAACCTACAAGGGTCATACAGCACAGAGCTTATCATATAAATATTTTTAATAGTCTTAAAGGGAAACTCTTAATATTTATTGATGATAGTGACATCAAGTGCATATATGGAGCATATCAATACAAACAAAATAATACAAAGATAATGCTCTCTCACCTGTTACAATGGTGGAATTTTGTTTTTGCTGAGGAAAGACCCCAGGCTGATGTGGGAAGACCCCAGGTTGAGGAGAGAAGACCCCAGGTTGTGAGGGTAAGACCCCAGATTGTGGGGGCAATACCCCAGGCTGTGGGGGCAATACTCCAGGCTGTGGGGGTAAGACCCCAGGCTGTGGGGGTAAGACTCCAGGCTGTGGGGGTAAGACCCCAGGCTGTGGGGGTAAGACCCCAGGTTGAGGAGAATGAAGACCAGGCTGAGGTGGGGGAAACCCAGGTTGGTGGAGGATCATCCCAGACTGTGACAAGACCCCAGACTGAGGCGAGAGGATTCCAGGCTGAGGAGGGAGGGTCCCAGATTGAGTCGAGAGGACCACAGACTGAGGAGGGAGGGTCCCAGACTGAGTCGAGAGAACCACAGACTGAGGCAAAATGACTGCAGACTGCGGCGAGATGACCCCAGATTGAGCCTGGAGGACCACAGACTGAGACTGGAGGACCCCAGACTGAGACTGTAGGGCCCCGGACTGAGACTGTAGGGCCCCAGACTGAGGCTGGAGGACCCCAGGGCCCTCAGGATGTACATGTGGCCGCCTCAGAACAGCTCTTTCACCCCCATCATTCCCCGTCACACCTCTCCCTCGGCCCCGCCCTCTACCTCCTCCTGCCTCCATAGCACCACCAGCAGGAGTAACACCTCACAAACACCTACAGATACAGAGTATTTCCACAGAGAGGCCACTTTAATGGATGTGTCCGCGGCATGTAGCCTCTACGACTGCTACTTTGCTACTCTGAACTTCACAACTATATTTTGCAATTTTCTATTATATACGTAAGTTTTATTCGAATAGCGGATGATGTACCCTAGCCGAATATAAGTTAAATCTATATACTAGCCAAATGGGAAAGTATATGTGGGGTAAAAGACGGTAAATTGCTAATTTTCGGATAATTTTTGATGGAATTAGAAAGCGTAATGGAAACAGAACCTGTGCTTTATTTTCACCATATTTTCAGCTTTCACTACCAATATACTCAGTATTTGCGGCACAATGCTCGATAATATCGTAGCATAAATTCAAAAGTGATGCCAGATTTTGATTTATTCCACAGGTTATGGTTGGTGAGTGCTTAAATCTCCAGCTAGGGAGGGAAAATAATGTGGTGGTTGGTTATTTTGGCCGTGGTTATCTCGCTGGAGGTAAACAAACATGGAGCTGCTGAGGGAGGCCAAGAGTGTCGTCGACTTTGCTACTTATGTATGTCTGATGGATAACATACATGACTAGCAGGATGTATACACCCAGAAGTGTGCATCACTTGGATATCTTTATTGAGGAATCGTTTCGCCACAGTGGCTTTATCAATCCCTTACAAAAGACTGATGAAGATCAGAATAAGTTTGAGGTAATCCTTCTCTGAGGGACTGATTACCTCCTGATAAACTCCCTCACATCTTCCATCACTTTTTTTTCTGTATTAAACAAATAAAGTCACTGGTTACGATACGTTTCCACAGTAAAAATACCCAACCTTTGAACCTTTGAAGAGTTTCGAGTTTCACTACTCTCGGAGCCCGGCCATGAGCCAGGCTCATCTGGTGCTTCCCTGGTCAACCAGTCTGTTGCTGCTGGAGGCCCGCTGCCCCACATATCTATCACAGCCTGGTTGATCTGGCACCTGGTGAAGATACTTGTCCAGTTTGTTGCACATGTGTCTTATTCAACTACTTGACAGCTTTCTTAAGTATTTATATAGTAGCATAGGCTAGGGTTATCTTTATTATAAAGTAGTTTTGTCAGCCAGTGGTTTTTTTCAGTTCAATGTGGAGATCATATGCTGAAGACAATGGAAGATGAGGTAATCAGTCCTTCAGCCTTAACAGGTGTTCAGTCCCTTTGTCTTGATCACTCTGAAGCAGAGGCAGAAGTCTGGAGTCAGAAGAGAGGTGCAACAGTTGAAGGCATTGTTGCAGGTGGACAGGACCCACTAGCGGCAGTACATCGTGTCAATTCATGATTTACAGATTTCATACTCCTGCTATACAGACTCATTACGAGCCATCACTTACCATTTATTGTTTAAATGTATCATTTACAAAATGCTCGAACCATTTTGCTATTCAGTCTTCTTTACCATAAATAGTTAACATTACTATTTTTGTTGCTGTCACTTGCAGTTTTCAGCCACCTTAACATTTTGTTAATATCAATAAAAATTTGCTGTTATCCTTACTAATGAAGTATCATATCAGAGACATAATCACAGTGTGATCAAACCATATCCTTAATTCATTCCAAGTCATATATGCTGTAGGTAAGTCTAAGTAAATTTTGACAAAGGGAAAGCTTCCTGCTGTTAGGTTGAAAATGGGTTGCTGGGTTCTTAGGCCACTCAAATACTGCCACCATGGTTAGGTGATTCAGCATTGTAGAATTATGACTGACTGACTTGCACAACAATATAATTATCTTTTACTTTTTATTTTAATTGTTATATTAATTGGAATGTATATTAAACTATAATACCATTGCAGTTTCAAAAAAGAAAAGTAATTTTACATTGTCCTAAACTAACACCATTATTTTTTTTTTACAGTATCCGCTTCTGAACAAAGCAACAGTCGACAATGATGCGCCAATACCAGGATACCTTTTTGAAGAGATCATCAGTATCCTTTTGTATGTCATACTTAAGGTTACGAGTTTAAATGATTGTATGCACATATAATCAAATTTATATACAGAATACAAAAAAAAAGTTGAGTTAACAGAGTTATTATGTGCAGCTCTAAAAATAAGTTTATTCAGATATGCAGCAATGCAAAACTACATAGCACATAAGAGATATACTAAAACACTTTGTGAAAATTAACAGATGTTAGCTTTTATAATTCTGCTGTTCTTAAAAATAAAATTAAAAAATTAAAGACATTTTATGTTTATCAAGAAATTAATCTACTGATAATATTATGCTTATACAGTAGTTCTGAGGCCTGTTAGGTCTTCTGATGGGAGACGATGGGGCCCAGACCCATTTTCTTCTTTCATTAAAAGTTAATGCAGTACCTTCCCACATTATGATAGATACAGTGGACCCCCGGTGTTCGTCCTGCTCAAAACACTCCCTTTTATGTAAGTGTATTTTTTTAAATGTTTTAATAAGTGTAGTTTTGGGGGTATAAAAGGACTAGTCTACTTTACATTATTTCTTAAGGGAATAAATTCGGTTGGTAATGGCACTTGAGCAGCATTCTGTTACGAAAAATGGACGAACACCGGGGGTCCACTGTATTTGGGTAGAATTATGATATTCTGTTCAGTAGTGTGTACATAGTTTTATCAGCTTCTAGCACCAGTGGATCCACCAGAAATGAGTTGGTCAGGAAATTTGTTGACCACATCCAAACCTCGATGAAAGTGGGCCAGGATTATGGTACTCAGTTTATTTGCACTTTAATGTAGATGCATGACAAGTGTTGTAGCAGCTTCTTAATCATAGAACACATGAGCACCTGATAGAGTGTTGTGTTAACTAATTTACTTAATCTTCTATAGCTGTTTTTTTCTTCCCTTGCTTGTCAGACTTGTGACCTTAGTGACAGTTGGTATGGCAGCTCCACATAGGCATGTATGGGGTGAGAGCAGAAGGACCTTGCCTTCCTCCCATTTTTATTTGTCATAGAGTACAGTACAGTATTCTGCCTTTTGAAGGGTCAAAAATTTGATTGTTAGATTGTTGAGAGTGGCAAGGTGAAGTTTTACAATAATTATTGAATGTGTTGACCTCAAATCACCCCTATGAAGTTGAGTTATAGCTGCTAATAATAGTACAACATTCACTTAACACAGCTGTTATTTTAATATGCAATTATTTTTTTAGGAAAGTAACTTTATAACTACCATATTAATTATACAGGCACTGATATTAAAAAATATTAATACTACTACAGTAATTATTACAGTAATACCTTTGGTCAGTCAGAAAATTCTGTTTATTGTCCACTTTTTACAATTTATGAGTTTACAAAATTTGTGACTAAAGTTTTCTTAACCTGCTTTTGAATTGAGCCATCATTCTTCTGGTCACCGGCAGCTTCTTGTTGATTTTCTCCTGACTCGACTACAAAGCTCATCATGGCCTGGAAAGCAAAAGGTATAGGGATACCCTTATAGTTACTGTGTGTTTTTTTAGTACTTCATTCTCATACAGTTTTTGAGACTCCTTCCCTTGATTAAATTAATAATTGCCACATTCTTGTAGAGTAATGAAAAAAAATCCTATTTAATTGGCCACAATAAATATAATTTTTTCTCACTACTGCTTGTTGATGCTATCTCTGACATGTCAAGATATTGCATTGTAAATGTTTCATATTTGTTATTTATTGTAAATACAGTACTGTAAAGATATGTCATGTTCTGCATAAATTTAAAGCTGTATACACTTAATAGTGACAGTTTTTGTAACGTAATATTTTTATTTTTATAAGCATATTACTTATTTGATCAACAGTACAGTAGTGTATTCAAAAATGAACTTACAAAACCATTTTAAAATTAATATGCATTTTGCTTTAGAGTTTGTGCTATATTGTATATCCACAATTAATGAATGTATGACAAATATTTTCGGTATTAGAAAATTTTAAAATGGGAGAATTGAATGGGTTGAGCCTCAAAAAATAATTGAGAGGGAAACTGAGTCTTCCTAATTGTTTTTGGTTCTCACCCAGGGTGCTTCAGTCAACCATTATCAAACTAAAAGGTTAGCTAATCAAGTGACCACTCTACTCTTTCTTATAACGTTTATGCTGTACTATCAAGCGTGAATATTTTCTCCTCAGGTAATACGCATATTACAGCACACGTGTTCTCGTGGACACCGAGGAGTGCGAGTCTACCTACGAGGTAAAGATGGAGAGATTCGGAAAGCTGCTGCATCGGGTGGTCCTCCAGACCCCGTGCTGGCTAACACACCACAACTCTTTCTTAGTTCAGCAATACAGGTGTGAGCTATGATCCTTCACCATATATCAGGAAATATGATTATATGTCACCTTTTTCACAATTTTTACTTGTAGCTCAATTGCAGATTTTCTGTTGTTTGCTTAAGAATTTTAGAACATAGCTCAGTATTAGGAAATTGTCCAAATAGTTTTTTGTCATTTTTTTTTCCAGATTTAATGGGACTAATTTATAATGTAGTTTGACAGGAAAGTAGCACAGCTCCTATGACAAATATCTTTCTTGGAAACTCTCTATATTTTGTTTAAGAAATTCTTTATATAAGAGGGTCTTTGGACAAATTAAAATCATTGACTGATTTTCTCAACCTGTTTACTTTTTTCATCCGCAAAAACAAATTCTAATTTTATGTATAGGGTCTCGGCATGCACATGCATACACTGACTCTTACATACCCTCATACTCATACTGTCACACTTGTTAGAAAAATAAGAATGAAGAAGCACTGAAGCAGACCTACTGGCCCATATTTGGCAGGTCATTCTTAAATCCTACTCTTTTCATTCTCATGTTTATCCAACATACTATACTTAAAGTTACTCAGGGTTTTCACTTCATTACCCTAGCTGTTGGTAGATTGTTCTACTCATCAACAATATTGCTCAACCAGTACTATTCTATATTTTCCAAATCTACATTGCTCCAACCTGAATCCATTATTTAGTGTTTTTTGTAGGATATCCTCAGTACCCTCTTTATATCTCCTTTATAGGAGGGCCCTGCATATACAGCACGTTCTTTTCAGTGTTCCACATTTTCATTGGTTTCAAATTGAGCCATTGTTCATTATGTTCCACCCACCAGCAATAGTCACCAGTGGGTGGAGCAATGGCTGTCTTCCACTTTACTTCCATCTTATCTTCTCTCATTCTCTGGCTTTCACATTCTTTCTCACTTTCACACTGTCACTCTCACTCCCCTTCCCTCTCTCACTGATGCCTCATTAATTCTTGTAGCTTGCCTTGCGAGGTGATTGCAAACTTAAGTCTTTATGTGTCACTTAAGTTCATGAGTTTGAGATATTTACAACTTGCAGGAGCTGCTGACAGTGCTCTTTGACCCCAGAACTATGAAAGATGATGAACTATGGATGGCAGGTAAGTAATGCTGTATTGCTCTACACAATTGCTTACTTGACTGAAGCTCAATTGGATGGAAAATTTGGCATTTGTTTCTGTAGCTCAGCTTGACTTGAGTTTTTGATGTGAAACACTGGGAGCTTTTAAAATATGTGGAAAAATCATGTACAGTGGACCCTCGGTTTTCGTTCACCTCCAAACTCGAACAATTATGTAAGTGTATTTTCGTAAGTGCTTTTGTAAGTGTATTTTTGGGGGTCTGAAACGACTAATCTAATTTACATTTGTCCTTATGGGAATAAATTCGTTCGGTAACGGCACTCAAACAGCATTGTGGAAAGAATTTTCAACGAAAACCGAGGGTCCACTGTACATATAGTGATCTGTCTGTAGGACTGAGGCAGTGACCATTTACTTGCACTAAGAAGTATGATTATTTCAGTAACTTGTAGGTTTGCAATCTTGAGAAAAATTCAAAAGTCTCTTTTATGTATGATGATATCTTGTAGGCTTCAAGGAATAGCTAATATTAGTTTTTTATATACATTTTATACAGGCCAGTTAGAAAGTTAGAAACATTTTGTATTTTATTCTGGTATTTATTCTTCTTACTAACATATCTTTTTTTTATTTTATTCTTTATATATATATTTTTACCAACCAGTTTTTGTTCAAATCTTTCATCATCAATTTATATTTACTAATTTGTTGCATTTTACTGTCTCTCTGGTATTTATTACCATATTCTCTTACAGGATAAATAAGTATACAAGATATGATGTAGGGCGTAATGACAGTAGTTTGTTGGACTATGTATTGGTAGATAAAAGACTGTTGAGTAGACTTCAGGATGTACATGTTTATAGAGGGGCCACAGATATATCAGATCACTTTTTAGTTATAGCTACAGTGGGAGTAAAAGGTAGATGGGATACAAGGAAAATAGAATCAGTAAGTAAGAGAGAGGTGAAGGTTTATAAACTAAAAGAGGAGGCAGTTAGGGTAAGATATAAACAACTATTTGAGGATAGATGGGCTAGTGAGAGTGTAGGCAATGGGGTCGAAAATGTATGGGGTAGATTTAAAAATGTAGTGTTAGAGTGTTCAGCAGAAGTTTGTGGTTACAGGCGAGTGGGTGCGGAGGGAAGAGGAGCGATTGGTGGAATGATGATGTAAAGAGAGTAGTAAGGGAGAAAAGTTAGCATATGAGAGGTTTTACAAAGTAGAAGTGATGCAAGGAGGGAAGAGTATATGGAGAGAAAAAGAGAGGTTAAAAGAGTGGTGAAGCAATGTAAAAGAGCAGATGAGAGAGTGGGTGAGATGTTATCAGCAAATTTTGTTGAAAATAAGAAAAGTTTTGGAATGAGATTAATAAGTTGAGGAAGCCTAGAGAACAAATGGATTTGACAGTTAAAAATAGGAGAGGAGAGTTATTAAATGGAGAGTTAGAGGTATCGGAAGATGGAGAGAATATTTTGAGGAGTTGTTAAATGTTGATGAAGACAGGGAAGCTGTGATTTCGTGTGTAGGGCAAGGAGGAATAACATCTTGTAGGAGTGTGGAAGAGCCAGTTGTGGGTGTATTGGAAGTTCGTGAGGCAGTGGGTAGAATGAAAGGGGGTAAGGCAGCTGGGATTGATGGGATAAAGATAGAAATGTTAAAAGCAGGTGGGGATATAGTTTTGGAGTGGTTGGTGCTATTATTTAATAAATGTATGGAAGAGGGTAAGGTACCTAGGGATTGGCAGAGAGCGTGTATTGTTCCTTTGTATAAAGGCAAAGGGGACAAAAGAGTGCAAAAATTATAGGGAATAAGTCTGTTGAGTGTACCTGGTAAAGTGTATGGTAGAGTTATTATTGAAAGAATTAAGAGTAAGACAGAAAGCAGGATAGCAGATGAACAAGGGGCTTTAGGAAAGGTAGGGGTGTGTAGACCAAGTGTTTACAGTGAAACATATAGGTGAACAGTATTTGGATAAGGGTAAAGATGTTTTTGTGGCATTTATGGATTTGGAAAAGGCGTATGATAGGGTAGATAGGGGGCAATGTGGCAGATGTTGCAGGTGTATGGAATAGGAGGAAGGTTACTGAAAGCAGTGAAGAGTTTTTATGAGGATAGTGAGGCTCAGGTTAGAGTGTGTAGGAGGGAAGGGACTATTTCCCAGTAAAAGTGGGCCTTAGACAAAGATGTGTGATGTCACCGTGGTTGTTCAATATATTTATAGATGGGGTTGTAAGAGAAGTGAATGCGAGGGTCTTGGCAAGAGGTGTTGGGCTAAAAGATAAAGAAGCAAATACAAAGTGGGAGTTGTCACAGTTGCTTTTTGCTGATGACACTGTGCTTTTGGGAGATTCTGAAGAGAAGTTGCAGAGGTTGGTGGATGAATTTGGTAGGGTGTGTAAAAGAAGAAAATTGAAAGTGAATATAGGAAAGAGTAAGGTGATGAGGATAACAAAAGAATAGGTGACGAAAGATTGGATATCAGATTGGAGGGAGAGAGTATGGAGGAGGTGAATGTATTCAGATATTTGGGAGTGGACATGTCGGCGGATGGGTCTATGAAGGATGAGGTGAATCATAGAATTGATGAGGGGAAAAGGGTGAGTGGAGCACTTGGAGTCTGTGGAGACAAAGAACCTTGTCCATGGAAGTAAAGAGGGAATGTATGAGAGTATAGTTATACCAACGCTCTTATATGGGTGTGAAGCATGGGTGATGAATGTTGCAACGAGGAGAAGGCTGGAGGCAGTGGAGATGTCATGTCTGAGGTCAATGTGTGGTGTGAATATAATGCAGAGAATTCGGAGTTTGGAAATTAGGAGGAGGTGCGGGATTACCAAAACGATTGTCCAGAGAGCTGAAGAGGGGTTGTTGAGGTGGTTTGGACATGTAGAGAGAATGGAACGTTACAGAGTGACTTCGAGAGTGTATAAATCTGTAGTGGAGGGAAGGCGGGGTAGGGGTCGGCCTAGGAAAGGTTGGAGGGAGGGTAAAGGAAGTTTGTGTGCGAGGGCTTGGACTTCCAGCAAGCATGTGTGAGCGTGTTTGATAGGAGTGAATGGAGGCATATGGTTTTTAATACTTGACGTGCTGTTGGAGTGTGAGCAAAGTAACATTTATGAAGGGATTCAGGGAAACCGGCAGGCCGGATTTGAGTTCTGGAGATGGGAAGTACAGTGCCGGCACTCTGAAGGAGGGGTATACCTTTGAAGAGTTTCGAGAGTATCTACTCTCTGAGCCCGGCCATGGGCCAGGCTCGTCTGGTGCTTGCCTGGTGTTGCAGTTTTATAACTGTAGTGTAAAGCACACCTCTGGCAAGACAGTGATGGAGTGAATGATGATGAAAGTTTTTCTTTTTCGGGCCACCCTGCCTTGGTGGGAATCGGCCGATGTGTTAATAAAAAAATATATTCTCTTACATTATTTTTTTGGGCATACTATATAAATAAATGTCATCTTTAAAAAATGCAAATTAGTTTATCACCCAAGTGGAATTACTCTCATCATTATCTTCCAGGAAAAGAAAACAGCGAAGGCAGCAATAGTAGCAGTCATGAATCATCATATACGCGAGGCTATGGCTCATATGGCGCAAAAGGAAAATACCAAGGCTTTGGTAGCTCACCAGTCAGTCAAGGTGAAAATTTGGTGACACAGGTTTGTATTATACATCTTCTTTTGCTTTTAATTTAGAATGCTGCAAACAGAGAATTTTTCAGAAGTAGCTTATAGAGTTACACAGCCAACAATACAGTGTCTTATGCTTGAACAGAACCATTATCCTCTGGGACAGAGAAATTATTCATTTTACCATGTTAAGAGGTACCTGCATTATCAGTCTGATTAGCAAAGAATAGAAAGGCACAATACCATGAGTGGAACAATACACAAATAACCCACACATAGGAAACAGAAACTTATGATGTTGTTTTGGTCCAACTTGGACCATTAATTAGTCACACACTGTTTAATGTTCCGTGTCAGACCGAAGCATCGTCATAGGTTTCTATTTGTGGGGGTTATTTGTGTATCTGAGTATCAAGTTATATGTCTAATGTGGAAGTAGAAGGTATGTTGATAGCAACAATATGGATGAAAAGACACGAGTGCATACACTTAGGACATCCTTATTGGATGTGTTTTGGTGCTGTGACCTTACAGGAACCATTTGGTAACTGTGTTACAGTGTACCAACTTTCTCATGAAGCTTTGCATAAGTTAATACTACAAGATAAAAAAAAAAAAAATTATTCAGTGCACCAGCCCTCTCCCACTGAGGAAGTGTGACACAAAAAGAAAAGCAAAGTTTTTTTTTTTACATGTAGTAACTATAAAATAGTATTGTATCATATTGTGAGGGCATTTCAATAAGTAGCAAGACCTTTTGAGCTTGGAAACTAATTATCTGGGTCTGGGCAAGTCTGAATAGACAGAGTGCTGTTACACATGAGTGCTTCTTATTAAATCAGTACGTATATCATGCCAAGTGCCCTTGTCGTAGGGCTGCCCCTGCTGTAGGGCTGTAAACGGTCCTCCACTTGACAAATGCTCACCATGCCCCTGCCATAGGGCTGTAAATGGTCCATCACTAGTACAAACCCTGACACTCCTTCAGGAACCACTGCCGGGCCAGGACCCGTCCTGGCAGACCTGCCTGAACCTGATCATGCCAAATCATGGAACAAGTGAGCTTGGAACTCATGGCAAGTGAGTCCTAAAACTCACAGGCCAGTGTGTTATAAGATAATGCCAAGTTGATTCATCATAATACCTCAACAGCAGTTTCAAGATGACTGAGTGTGCACAAACCGTCAAACATTAAAATGCACAGTATGATCCAATTGTGCATGTCAAGAATACAGAGTTTGCTGAAATTCAACACTAAATCTTGGAGGTGTATGGACTTAACTTCATGTGAAGGAGCAGTTGCATTTTATTTAGTTATGGCAAGAAAAGTAGCAACCAGGTCATTCAAATATTTTCCTCCATTCATGAGTGTTTGAAGCAATGATGTAGCCTTGTTATTGACTCCACTTGGAGCTGTGTAGGCACGCACACGTAAACTTTTATTAGCTTATTAAAATTCTTTCTTCTTTCATCAAACTGGCCATATCCCACCGAGGCAGGGTGGCCCAAAAAGAAAAATGAAAGTTTCTCTTTTTAAATTTAGTAATATATACAGAAGGGGTTACTAGCCCCGTGCTCCCAGTATTTTAGTCACCTCTTACGACACATGGCTTATGGAGGAAGAATTCTGTTCCACTTACCCATGGAGAACCAGCCTACCTACCTCATTAAAATGTCCTCGTTATTTTACTGTTTGCACATAGTTTAGTGCATGCTGATTTATATAGTACAATAATTATTTACTTTAGGTACGTGGCATTGTCGAACGTGTGATGTCTCCCTCTGGGGACGCCAAGAGGTTTGGAATGGACTTTCTTCAGGGTGAGAAGGGGGACTACCAGCCCCTCTCTTTGCCATCCCTTGGTTCATCATTATCCTGCCCTTCACAGCTCGCTCAGCAGCCTCATATACCAGTTCTTTCCACTTCACATTCTACTAGATATAAAGGTACAGTTTATGTGTTACCAGTAATTTGTATTATTGCACAGGAGTGTATGTAGCTATCCATATATTACCTAAGTTTGGTTGTGTTTGTGGTGTCTTTTCTTTACAAATGGAAGTGTCTAAATTTAGATACTTGAATGGATGTATTAGCAGATGAGTCCTTGAAGTGAAGAATAAGGTGAACCTCTATATATGTGTTGAGATACAGTGGATCAGTGGATACAAAACTTAAGAATGTGTCAGTGCTGATGCATTTCTGTGTGTGTGTGTGTGTGTGTATTAATTACCTGATAAAGGCAACTATAGTATTTGTAGCTGTAGAAGAAAACCTCTGCTTGTTTGGTGTCCTGTGTTTAGTATTTAATCTACATTAGCATATTCTACTTTCTAGTCTTCATTTTTTTTTAAACCTAGATACAATTATACTCTATAATATTATAATTTTCTTTAAAACTAAGAATTTGTAGGTCTGAATTTTTTCCCATACTGAGTGTATTCACATACATAAAAGTTAATAGAAGAGCTTCGAGTTTGCTTTCTTGGCCCCACCAGCCACGTTACAATGCAATTCATTCCTACTTAGTAATTTTTTTCTGATAGGAATTTTTTTTTTTTTTTTTTTTTTTTCAACAAGTCGGCCGTCTCCCACCGAGGCAGGGTGACCCAAAAAGAAAGAAAATCCCCAAAAAGAAAATACTTTCATCATCATTCAACACTTTCACCACACTCATACATAATCACTGTCTTTGCAGAGGAGCTCAGATACGACAGCTGAGAAAAGTCCCTCCCAGCTGTCACTATCTCAGACCCCTCCTTTAAAGTGCAGGCATTGTACTTCCCATTTCCAGGACTCAAGTCCAACTAAATCAATTAACTGGTTTCCCTGAATCCCTTCACAAAATGTTACCCTGCTCACACTCCAACAGATCGTCATGTCCCAAAACCATTCGTCTCCATTCACTCCTATCTAACACGCTCACACATGCTTGCTGGAAGTCCAAGCCCTCGCCCACAAAACCACCTTTACCCCTTCCCTCCAACCTTTTCTTGGACGACCCCTACCCCGCCTTCCTTCCCCCACAGATTTATACGCTCTCCAAGTCATTCTACTTTGATCCATTCTCTCTAAATGACCAAACCACCTCAACAACCCCTCTTCAGCCCTCTGACAAATACTTTTAGTAACTCCACACCTTCTCCTAATTTCCACATTCCGAATTTTCTGCATAATATTTACACCACACATTGCCCTTAGACAGGACATCTCAACTGCCTCCAGCCTCCTCCTCGCTGCAGCATTTGCAACCCATGCTTCACACCCATATAAGAGTGTTGGTACCACTATACTTTCATACATTCCCTTCTTTGCCTCCATGGATAACGTTTTTGTCTCCACAGATACCTCAATGCACCACTCACCTTTTTCCTTCATCAATTCTATGGTTAACCTCATCCTTCATAAACCCATCCGCTGACACATCAACTCCCAAATATCTGAAAACATTTACTTCTTCCATAATCCCTCTCTCCAATGTGATATCCAATTTTTCTTTATTTAAATCGTTAGATACCCTCATCACCTTACTCTTATCTATGTTCACTTTTAACTTTCTACCTTTACACACTCTCCCAAACTCGTCCACTAACCTTTGCAACTTTTCTTTAGAATCTCCCATAAGCACAGTATCATCAGCAAAAGTAACTGTGTCAACTCCCTTTTTGCATTTAATTCTCCATAATTTAATCCCACCCCTCTCCCCAACACCCTAGCATTTACTTCTTTACAACCCCATCTATAAATATATTAAACAACCATGGTGACATTACACATCCCTGTCTAAGACCTACTTTTACCGGGAAGTAATCTCCCTCTCTCCTACACACCCTAACCTGAGCCTCACTATCCTCATAAAAACTCTTTACAGCCTTCAGTAACTTACTACCTATTCCATACACTTGCAACATTTGCCACATTGCTCCCCTATCCACTCTATCATATGCCTTTTCTAAATCCATAAATGCAATAAAAACTTCTCTACCTTTTTCTAAATACTGTTCACATATATGCTTCACTGTAAACACTTGATCTACACATCCCCTACCCACTCTAAAGCCTCCTTGCTCATCTGCAATCCTACTCTCTGTCTTACCTCTAATTCTTTCAATAATAACCCTGCCATACACTTTACCTGGTATACTCAGATAGGAAATTATCATATGATTATTTCATTATCTTGTTACAATACATAAGGTACTTTTATTACAAAAGATTAATATAAAAGTGTTGGATTTTCACTTTTATTGTTTTTGTTTCAGCACACAAGACAGGTCGACCAGGAGGAGGATGGGAAAGTGACGAAGAAACCCAAGAAGCCTCGTCTCTAAATTCTGAAACTGACCTTTCTCTTGGACTAGCAGACCAGCAGCAAGGTGAAGAGCAGACACCAGGAATAGTTGAGGAAGAATTTCTCAGCAATATTTTTGATGCAAAAATGTCATGGCCTGTGGATCATGATAGGCTCGTGGAGCTTTGTCAGAAATGTACAGCATTGGATCTTGCATTATTATTAGAGAAGATTAATGGGAAAATTGTATTTCTGAATGATAGTACTATCCAATTAGAAAGTTCTGAAGCTAGTCATTCTGGTGCATCCCAGATGATTAGTACCAGTGAAAACAAACTTGAAATGGGTATTTCTTCGAAGGAAGTCTTGACTAACAATGCTGTATTACCCTCAGATATGATGAGTGATGCAACGACAAGGATGCTCATACTTCTTCTCCTTGTGGAATTTGGTATTCATTATGATATATTCTCTCCGAATTTAGTAAATTCTGTTTTAGGGAAAACTTTTCAAAGGCTTATTGAAAATCAAAGTTTGAAGGAAATGGTTCGAACAAAGGCAAAGAAGCTGTCACTGATTTCTTGTAAATTTATGTAAGTAAATTTAGAAAATACAGTATACTGCTTTACCCATGGCTGGACAGATGACCGACAGACACTTGGCCATCAGACACTTGGCTGACTGTGATGATTGCCAGTTTGGACATACAGTGGACCCCCAGATTACGTCATTTTTTTCGTTCAAGAATGCTGTTCAAGTGCCATTACTGAACGAATTTATTCCCATAGGGAATAATGTAAATTAGATTAGTCCTTTTAGACCCCCAAAATTACACTTACAAAAGCACTTACAAAAATAAACTTACATAAAAGGGCGAGTTTGGAGACTATCGTAAACCGGGGGTCCACTGTATGTCCATTCGGCAAAATGTTTGTCCAGTCAGATGTCAGGGAGCTGCTTTACCTATACACATCATAGGTAAAGAAGTGAAGCTTTAAACTGTTACACACATAAGACTTACATTTATTGTGTTATCAAACCTCATATAAGAAATTATTACACTTTTGCAAAACTTGCAACATTGTAATGATGCAATTGTAAACAACTCAATGAATACAGTTTAGTATTTAAACTAATGTATAATAATACAGATTAATAATTATATTAATTTATTGTGTTGCTGAGTCTATCATTTACATTTTTATACAGTACTTTTGTTAGGTTTCATATATACTAAAGATGTCAACATTTTTTGTTTATTTATATAATATTTTTACTGGGTTAAGTTATGAGTTCCTACCTTTATTTACGAGCTAAGAACTGTTACATGCCTCAGCCTTTTTATTGTTATGAAACATACAAATGGGAATTGGGATAAAGTTGGAGCCATCTATGGGCCAGCAATTTTATTTGGCCAGCTGACTTTATTTCATCAGTGTCATTATGCAGACATGTTCCAGACTCGGTTCATTCTAGAAATAAATGATCTCGGATGAAGTAACATTCTTGAGAAGGATACAACCAGAGTGTAGTTGCTGTTCACTGCCCATCTTGTTGTGTAGAACCTCTCTTCTCACAGACCATGAAGTGGAGCCATGTGTGGTACCTTAACAGCATTAGCCTTATACATAACAGTAAGGCCACCCACATTCTTCCGGTGTTGAAGGCTCTGCTGAAATGACAGATCTGTCCAGGCCGGGTCCAGATGAGAGATGAATCATCGTGCTTTGTTCTCTATTCTGTCAAGAAGTCATAGGTGAGACGTGGGGCAGGGAGTCCAAGAAAGTGGAGCATACTCAAGGTGTGAGTGCACTTGTGCCATGTACAGAGTCTTGTCACCTCTACTGTCGAGGAGATGCGAGATATGTCTAGGTGATACAAGCTTCCTGGCTGCCTCATTTGTGAGATTTACTACATGGTTCTTCATAATCGGTTTGGAATCAAATTTCACACCAAGGATATCAACATTTAAGATGTTAAAACATTTGTTTATACAGTACTGTATTAATTATGTTTATTTACAAGTACGTAAAAGGCTACTTGTAGTATCTAACACAGGTGTGACATTTATGTTTAATGTTTAGTATATATCATCTGGAGAGTCCATTGAGGTTTTTTCATGTAGTTGTCATGGGATACTGATCAGTATATATTTAGACATACATACTGGATGTCGAGCCACATTGAACACCACATACCCTATGCATAGTACATACAGGGAAGTAGTACAATTCCTGCACTCTGAAGGAGTAATGGGGATATTACATTTTGAAGGAGCATCCAAGCTATAATGTCAGCATGCCTCTGGCAAGACAGTGGATAAGAGTGAATGATGGTGAAAGTGTTTCTTCTTTTCCAGGTCACCCTACCTTGGTGGGAGATGGCTGGTGTTAAAAAAAAATATTTATTTATTTTTCTCATCTTTCTAAACTTCTATGATGGTTATTGCTTGTTTCACTGTTGGAAGTAGTAATCAAGAAGGTAATAATATAAAATCTTCATAAAAAGAGGACGGAAAACTTTAATATAGATGAGGCTTGAACCCCACAGGTTCGGTACTTCTCAGATTACAATAGTAATAATATAGAGATCATATTACTACAATAGCCAAAGGAATTGCCATTTTTATAATGAATAAATCAGACTTTGAAGAATAAGACACTTCTGCAACATTTTAGAATCTTTATTAAGGAAAGATTGAAGACTGAACACATTGATTCCAGGCCGTGGGACTGATTACCTCAAACTCCTCTATTTCCACCGTTCTTCTTTGTATTGGACTGATGAAGCCACCATTTGGCAAACCGTTTCCTCAATAAAGATTCCAAAATGTTGGACAAGTGTCTCATTTTTCAACTTATCAGTCTTCTAAACCACTTATCACAAATCAGACTTTAATGATAAAACCTCGTTGATCACATGAGGTCACTCTCCACATCTTCCTGAATACCAGCTCTCCCTTTACCATAAGTTTACTTAGCAATATTTAGTGTTAAGTGAACTTTGCAGTGTTTGTAATTACAGTGGACCCCCGAGTAACGAACACCCCGGAAATCGTACAATTATGTAAGTATAATATTGTAAGTGCTTGTGGAAGTGTATTTTTGGGGGTCTGAAATAGACTAACCTACGTGACATTATTCCTTAAGGAAGTAAATTTGTTCGGTAATGGCACTTGGGCAGGCTTCTGGAATGAAGTTTTTACGTTATTCGGGGGGTCCACTGTACCTCTAGATTTAGTTGAATCTAATGATACTATTGATTATAGACTTTTATTTAATGAATTATTTTATTAATTTATACCAGTAATATATGTGAATATTTCCAGTGTATTCTTATTTTCCCATTAAAGTTCTCACTGTTTTTAACAGTATGTGTGTGTTTTTGAGCCTACTGTCCCTTGTATAACCATACACATGTCACACCAGATGTGTAACATTAGTAATAAGCAGCACTGAATGATCATCACTGGTTTAGTGCGATACCTATCAAGGGAGGTGTCTTGATGCCAGCAAAGGGCTCTTGATCCAAAGAATTTGAACTATTCTCCCTTTCCGTGGATTGAATCTGATTGCTCGCCATTTTCCTATGGGTTTAGTGCTCCTCT